>JAEQML010058263.1:0-30534 GCA_016904865.1 Pissodes strobi | reverse complement strand
TTTCCCTTGAGAAGAGTACCTACATCTTCGCAGCAAGCTCCAATCAAGTGGTTTAACCAAGAACTTTATACCATGAGAAACACGTTAAAAGCCTTAAAATATGTAGCAGAATACTTTGGTGGTGATAACTCTATGAGAGCCTATAGGCATTATAGAAAAAGTTATAGAAAAACTATAGAGGAAACAAAAAAAGCTGCCTATCAAAATTTCATTTCAGTCATCTAATAAAGTAAAAGACAGTTGGAGAGTAATACATTTTGAGGCCAATAAATGCAATAGGGACTCGGGATCAGCTGCTGTTCAGCCGGAGACATTTAATAATTTTTTTGTGAATGTTGCTGAAAATATTATAAAAAATATGCCCAACTCAAATCTTGGTTTCTCCACAGTCTCCATGCCCTCATGTGCCAAATCATTCTTTCTTAGTCCTGTCACTCCTAATGAAGTATCTGAGGCTGTAAGTTCTTTAAGTCAAGCCAGGGCGGTGGATGTTTACCAGCTGAACAGTGTCATAATCAAGCATACAAAAGACTTTTTAATTGTACCATTGACTCTGCTTTTAATGTGTGTTTTGAGAAGGGGGAATTCCCTGATAATCTGAAGGTTAGCAGGGTTGTGCCCATTTCCAAACTGATCCTTCCAATTACCGCCCTATCTCCATTATTCCTGTTCTTGGTAAATTGTTTGAATTACTGATCAAAATGAGGCTAACTAAATATATTGAACTCCACAACATCTTGCACCCTAGTCAGTTTGGGTTTAGACCTGGTCTTTCAACCATACAGGCAATCACTAGCTTGGTTAGTAGCATAGTCGAGGGCTTTGAGAAGGGAAAACACACCATTTTAACATTGTGCGATCTCGGCAAAGCCTTTGACTTGTGTTAACCATGATTTTCTTCTAAGTAAAATGGAGCAATATTATGGGTTTAGGGGAGTAGCTCTTGATTTTTTCAGATCTTATCTTACAAATAGATCTCAATGCACTGGGAATCAAGATAATCTCTCCCATATCTGTCCAGTAAAGTTTGGTGTGCCCCAGGGTTCAGTCATTGGACCTATATTATTCACCCTATATATCAATGATTTGTGCACCAATCTACAGCCACAGTTTTTTAGGAACTAATGTTTTTAAGTGTTTAGAAACTCATGTTTTAGAAAATGAAGTTAACCATATATACTTTTTGAAACAAAAACTTGAACAAGCTGATTAACTTTGCTCGAAGTCTATGATATTTTAAATTCTCGAAGACAAAAAGTTAGTCAAAGGATAAATGACAAGTTCTTTGGTTTTCTTGCAACAAATTTTCTAAAAAAATGTCTCTTAATGAACAAAATAAAATAAAGGGGTCCTTTTCAAAATGTTATAAAAATTTACTTGATTATCTTGATTTACACCAAAAAGTCCTCAATTATTGATTGATTTAATGTAGAAATATTAGAATTTATGAAGTGTTTAGTTTAATAAAAAAATGTCCTTCTTAATATGCTTTTTCAACTCTGTGTCCTGTAATTCTCAAAATTAAACATGACAACCATAATTTCAACACCAAGCTCAGGTATCAAGAGCCAATTAATTTTAACAGTTATTAGCATATAATTAAGAGCTAAATCTGTAAACTAAATCATGTTGACATGTTTATTTTTTTAGAATAGTAGTAGGATTTATGTTCTAAGGACCTTTCTGTTCACATTTAGTTGTATATCTAGCAATCCTGACATGTTAAGTTGTTGTTTTTGGTTTGGCTCTCAGTTGTAAATGATAATAAATTTTGGAAAAATAGATTCTTATCGGAAATTAGCAAGATTTCCCTTTAACAGTATTATTTGTTTTTTTTTATGCTGAATAAAAACGTTTTTATTTACCTGGTCTTTCATTTCTATTTATTTCAATTCTAGTAATACATATAAAGATGTGAAAAGAGTAGAAATTATAGGCATATATTATAGCATGTATCTGCCACAAAATATAAAAGAAACCGAAAATGTTTTGTTTTTTGAAATTTTTAACACTGCTGTCTTATAATAAACAAATATTTTAATAAGTTTTTTTCAGAGTTTAAATCTTCATGCTACGCCACTGGCACTTTGGCTCTGGTCCCAAAGAATAAAGAAGATAAAGGAAGGAGCTTATGCGCCGTTTGACACTTAATACGTGCGACGAACTCCTGAGACATCGAGGAGGCTGCGGAGGAACCTAGGTCTGTTCTAGCAGCGATTTCAAACCGTCCGGAGTTTGCGCATAACAATATAAGCGTCGCTTATATGGCTATGCGCAAACTCCGTACGGTTTGGAACCGTTTAAAATCGCTGCTAGAACAAACCTATTATTATAATATGTCAAATTCTGACGTTATGTTTTGGTGCTTCCTACGTTTTGATAGTATTCCTTGTGTTTAAAGCTATTTTTTTGCGATTTACTTTGATTTGGAACATTGTTTATTTGTTTAGTAATATTATTGTAGATAATGCGTTAGTTCATATAGTGTTTATATAGATATTTAGTGGTAAAAGTGGGTATTTTGGACTAAAGAAGCAAAGTAAACATGGTTACTTGTTCAGCTTGTGATCTTTCGAAAACTCCAACAAATTCAGAACTTGGAATAACATTTCATCAGTAAGTAGGTATTTTACCCCTTATTTTTCTGTTTTTTATCATTTAATAAAGCAAAATTATGTCTAATTGTCAACAAATAGGTGACAGATCTAATCATGAGCGTACCTTTAAAAAATATAGCATTAAAAATCAATTTTTGCAAGAATATTGGACAGTGCTAAAAGTAATACTTGTCTTTTATACTTGACATGTTAAAGTTTATTTTGCCAATAAAATGCTAAAATTAGTTATTTGAATATATTTGGGCATTTGAAATGCAAAAATAAGCAAAATATGGTTAGAGAATAGTGCGTTAGTTTTGAAGGGTGCTTCTTCAATAAAATTAGGTAGTACATATTTTTTTAATAAGAAGCACACTTAAAAACTAACGCACTATTCTCTAACCATATTTTGCTTATTTTTACATTTCAAATGCCCAAATATATCCAAATAACTAATTTTAACAGTTTATTGGCAGTATAAACTTTAACATGTCAAGTATAAAAGAAAAGTATTTATTACTTTTAGCACTGTCCAATGTTCTTGCAAAAATTAATTTTTAATGTGTGATGTCCAGGCCAGGGTACCCGATTTAACTGAAGAAATGTAAAACTTTTAGTTAAATTTTAATCGTTCAAATGAAAAAAATATATATTGGAAGTTATTTGCCCTTGGACTATAAATCCAAAAACCGATAGGAAATTCAAGTTCACTAGACACCGTTTTGCGCGCGGACTATTCCACCACTTAATTCGGCATTCATGCAGTTTCCCCCGAAAATCTTGATAAAAAGAATTCCATTGGTCAATAGGCGTTGCCAGAATTTTCGTCATCCAAGTCGAGGACCTGAGTGAACCTTGCAGCGTTACCTTGAAAAGCAATTGAATGACCTCATTTTGGTCCAGAGTGGAAAAAACCCAGCTAAAACGCGAGTAGCCGTTTTCGGCGGAAAAGAAGCGTCTTGCGTCATCACCAATGTTCTAATTGCTGCAGGCAAAAATTCCAGGTATTTTTGGGAGAAAGACACGCCTCGAAAGTTGCGAAATATCACGCGTTTCGTAGGTGGCCGGAGATTCTGGATTTTTCTGGGGGACAAAAACGCGTAAAAATTTCTGCTATAAAAGCATGATTATATCGAAGAAAAAGAAGTCTTATTCTCCAGTCCAGTTGCAGTGGGTCGCTATGGCCAAATTCAAATTTTATAAGAAATATCAAATGTAGCGAGCCGCTATGCTGACTTTCATTTAAGAAGTTTAAAAAGTTAAATTAGTAATTTTGTCGTCGATAATATGGTCTTAGTTGTGACCAAACCGAAAGTAGTGTCTTTCAGTTTAAGGGCTCGTGGAAATAACGAAATAAATAATTGAATTCGTGTCAACGATTCGAAAAGTAAAGAAAAGTAACGGGGTGAACCATCGTCATTCATCGAGAGTTAAGGTGTTCAAATCCAAGAAAAGGGAGCAACGGCGACAGGTTCCGAGTTCACGTTAGAGATAGACTGTAAGTTTAGTTATAAAAATTTGTTAGTATATTTGAAAACATTTATCGGTGACTGTTTGCAAGAAATTCATGAATAATTCAGTATCACATTTCAGTATTCGAGTTAGACAGTAAATCTAATCTTAAAGCATAAAAAATTTTTAGTATATTTGAAAATCTTTATTGTTGACTTTGTGCAAGAAATTCATGAGTTTCAGTAAAACATTTCAGTATTCGAGTTAGACTATAAATGTAATTCTTAAAGCATAAAAAAATTACTGTATATTTGAAAATATGTAGCGTTGCGTGTTGGCAAGAATTTCAGGATTGTTTCGGCAAATTTAAATGATGAGGCAGAGTGCCTGTATATTGGGAAACGTTTAATGTAGTGTTTGATAATTTCAAGAGTAACCCATTAAATAATTAATGTTATAATACTTCGCATTTTATTTAATTAATTCACTGCAGACGAGAATATCGCTGACCGAAATTATTTTATTATTCCATATTTTTTGACTGGCTAGGAAAATACAATATTTTAGGAAAGTTGCTACACTGGAACAAAATTCACAGTGTCTAATTAATAATACCAGTGTCATTTTCATTTATTGTGCCAGTTCTGATTGTCTGACGCTGTAGATACGAGGTCATATTAAAAATTTAAGCGAATAAATTTAGCCACTATAAAAAAGCTCCCTTTCACTTATTTTATCAATTTCAAAAACATCATTGATGTGGCTTATATTTAATTAATTATATTTAATATACCTGAGAATAGAAATTAAGTACTGGTAAGACGCATAAAGTGGTTTTCAACTAGGTAGCGGAATATGGGTGGTTGCCCAAATGTGAAGGAATAATTTTACGTCGAACTTAGGGTGTCAACACACTGGTACTGCGAACCCGTTTACAGCTAATGAACAAAGATTGACGAAACGGCCGAAAAATACAGTAAGTAAAGGGTAATCGGCGTTCATTACAAATGCTATATTTTCTACGGTCATGCCCATAATTAGATCTGTCACCTATTTGTTAACAATTAGACAATTTATAATTTTGCTTTATTACATGGTTAAAACCAGAAAAATAAGGGGTAAAGTAGGTACCTACTTACCTATGAAATATTATTCCAAGGTCTGAATTTGTTGGAGTTTTAGAAGGACCACAAGCTGCACAACTAACCATGTTTACTTTGCTTCTTTAATCCAAAATACACACCTATACCACTAAATATCTAATTAGACACCATATGAATTAACGCATTATCTACAATAACATTACTAAAGAAATAGACAATGTTCCAAATAAAAGTAAATCGCAAAAAATAGCTTTAAACACAGGAAATACCATCAAAACGTAGGAAGCACCCAAACATAACGTCAGAATGAGTCATATAATATAATATACTATACTGTCATGCCTTATTTAAAACGAATCCAACCCCAAATTTGCAAAAATTCGTTTTCATTTTATTTACTCAGTTGTTTAAGTACTAAAAAAGCATTACCTACTGGAAAGAAAAAATCAAAAAAAAAATTGTAAATGACAGCAATTTACAGACACTTTTACGAAATATCTTAAGCCCGACTAATTTATTAGAAATTTTAGTGTTATTTTAAAGGCAAGCTATAGGATTTAACGGATAACATTTTTAACATTATATTTGATTCTTTTCCATTTCAAATATGAAAATTAAACTTCTGTATGTAAATTTCAGGTTCCTAAACTTATATGTATACATTTACATTTAGATACAAAAATTATCGAAAAAAAAAGCAGAAAGTTGCGTTTCTTTTTCGGATAAGTGCTGCTTTTTACATACCTCGTAACCATCATGTAATAATCATTCATGTAATTTAGAATAATTGTCATTTGGTGATGTTATTTATTTAAAACTTCACTTTACCTATTAACCTAGAAAACAGGTATATTTTTCCAAAAAATTAATGGGAAAACATAGAGCATATTATAGGGAAAACAACATTTTTTCACAAACCACTTTTTCTTGGTATTTTCCCAAGATTTCTTTACATAGGTATTTAGCTAATAAAATGAAATTTACACATGTAAAATTTATCCTAAGGAATTTAATTTTTATTTTTGGAATATTCCTAAAGTATATAGCAAAGTTAAAACATTTATATGATCCGCAACAAACGCACGTATTTTTATATACATGTTGGCAATATTTATAAATTATAACTTTTTTTGAGATCACTGTACCAGTAAGTAATAAACAACAAAACTATATAAATACATAGTACCTATAAGTATTCATTTTTTTGTTGTGCAATCGTTTTAGGAGACGCCACTGATATTCTGGGTCGCCATATGCAAGAACCATTCCGGTCTAATGTCAATATGTATTTTGCTCCTTCCTTCCTATTCTTTATTCATTGTCTGGTCCCAACTGGTAACAGGCGTCTGCGGCCTATTATCTGTCCTCTCTATTGTCTAAGCTGTCGCCCATGTCAGAGTCTATACTGTGCCCATGTTAACTCACGCCGTGCCGTGTTATCGCATCGAGCGGCAACGCAGCTAGAGGCTGTTGCATGTGAAGTCGTCAATATTTATATTTTTACCCTTAAGCGTACTATCAAATTTTTGTACAAAATGAAGCCGATGATGCGAAGCATCACAACTCCAACCTAAAGGTTCAGTAATCTATATTTAAAAATTATTGTTCAATGAAAAACATTCAAATGCGTAAAGACATGTACTTGTATGTATCATTTTTATTGCCTCTGGAAATATTAGACGTAATAAATCGTTAAAAATGATAGAGAGTCAGTTATCAAAGCGAATTTTTTGTAAGGATTATTTAAATAATGAGCTAAATGTTTGTAGCAGCTGCTAAAAACTGTTACTAATATATCTTTTCACATAATTTAAATATGTCATAAAATTCCAAGCAAATTTTTTGCATGACTTAGATAAGATACAGCACAATAATATTCAGCATTTGATAATTATGCTGGTAACTAAAGTAAAGACGGTTAGAATTCCGATTTCATTAGTTTATAGTCTAGGAGAATATTAACGATACTTTTGGGTAATGGTATTTGCATAATTTATAAAAATAAATAAATTAGGTACAAATCATGAGGAAAATAAACAGGCATATTATGGGCCTTTATAACTTTTAACGTGCAACATATAGCTTTCTTGAACGCAATTCTACTATAACAATAGAATTTTGAATCAAAAACCTCTTCTAAGGTTGTTTTTATTATGAACACATTCAGACAATTAATAAAGATCAGGGTGTGTGCTTAATAACACACACAAAGGTATATTAAATACTAAATAAACTTAAAAAAGTTTCTTGGAGACGCTGCGGGCATCGATCCCGGTACCACTCACATATCTACTTAGCGAGCGTTAGACCACTAAGCTAAGTCGCTGATGGAAATGCGTAAGTCAAAAGATTGGCATAAAATATAGTTATTGTAACAATTGTTATTATGTTTGTAATTTGGCGGTTAAGTGGATGATTATTCGAATTAGAACTAATATATTACAAAGACTGACAACACGTACAGTCTAATCCAAGTTAGGCTTTAAATGCCTTGTTAGTGTCAAAACACGAATATCGCGTTTGGCTGCAGTGCAGTCGTTGTAGGAAAATAGGTATAGCTTCCACTTGAATAAACAAGTAACATCGTTCCAGGCAGATAGTGAAACAGACCGACCCTAGGTATGCGAATTAATAAAGAAAAGTTCTAAAATAATGAAATTCACCCACAAAATTGGAATACACTTAGTATTATAATAAGCTTGAAAAAACGCTCATTTCAGGCAATCGTACCAAATAAGGGTCGAGCGGCAGGTAGAATAGGGACGCGCGCCGGGAATCCAGAATAACAACCGACGCGAGACCGATAGGTACGTCTTTGTCTAATGCAGTGGTTAAATGTGTGGGATTGGAATGTTTGATATTTTCTTGGCGCACTTACAGAGTTAAATGGGATCATTTCCATATAAAAACGCGACAAAAAGCACGGATAGGCAGAAGAAACCTTCTCTCTAACCCTATACCTTCGCTTTCTGCTGAGTGGTTTTCCCTATAAACCGTCGCTTTCGGCTGAGTGGTGTCTTTACAATCTTAACCTTATTCCCATAACCTATTTCCTAGCAATTTTCGTTAATTCTTAAATAATTAGTATATGTCTTAACGATGAAACGAAGGGCCAACAAACGTAGTGCCGCAGGCACTAATTCCAGGGGAGAAGAACCTGCTTCTTCGTCTATAGGTAAATAATGGGTTTATATTTTCAATATTTTAAATGGATAAACTACAAGACTTTGTTTTAATAATGTTTTTTATACTCAAGATAAAGGGAAAGGGTACAGCTAACTCATAGTACAGTAGATTTGAGTTCGGTAAAATGTGTTCTTTTGTTTGGGACTTATTCCTGCAATAGGTTGTGTACAAAATAAATATATTAATCAAACTAAACTTCTTTATTATAAATCAATAACAAGATAGCCAATCTTGTTAGTAAGAACAAATAAACAAATATAAAACAGGGACCTACTGCGTCGACTGATGCCTTCGTTCCGCCCCCCAAAAGAAACTTTCGGGTCACCCCCCAAAAGAACCTGACGACGTAATTCCGTGGGGGATCCCATACGTCCTGGTCAACATCTTACCGATTATGCTCCCTACTTGTTACTAACTTAGGTATCAATTCCTTAAGGTGTGTAGGTATATCAGGTGGTATGTACGGGGACTTCTGAGTAAATGTTGCGAAATTACCGAGCATTGAGCACAGTGTAAGGGTATGCCTTTTGGATTTTGATACCTAACTCCCTTGCAAAATTGTCACCACTTGTTTTAGGTTTGAGGGTCAAATGAAATGATGCAATGCAAAATAAAATGTAATTAACTAATTATACACTGTTTTATATAATAAAGGTTTATTGAAACTTTGTAAGCCTCAAATATCGACATTTTCCTTTCTATTAAAGAAAATAAATGTATTAAATGGTCTATCATTGTTTTATGACCACTATTATCTGGTACAGAGGAAGACAAGACTTCTACTTTAGGCATCTACTACTACACAACGTCAATTAAACAGGGTCTGAGCCGACTGTAATAATATTTATTATCATTATTGTTACCATCACATCCAACAAAGTTGCTGTCTTTCGGGTGCAAAAGGGTGTACCCGGGTCAGTGGCGTTTCAATATATTCACTATCACGCAACTCACCAATGTACACGAGATATCTCTCATCCGCAGCTTCAACGGATGAAAACAAACCTAAGACTTCATTGCAGGATCGAATAAAGAAAACGACATGGCTGCTGACAAAAAATTAACGGAGTCGATTTAAAGCACATAAGCGAGTACAAAATGGGGAATGGAAGAAACCTATCAGCAAGTCGCTAGGAGCAAGGGATCGTAGAGTATATTAGGATTTGGTTCAATATTTTAGAAAGAAAGCAAAATGACACACTTCATCAGAATGCATGGCAAATTAATCTGGTAGGTAATAGACGGTGTGGATAGTCGAAGAAAGATCTTGGATATATCGTAAGGACCTTTTATCTGCCTGCAGGATCTCCTAAACTATAAAGTTAATACTAATTGGACATCAAAGTAGTTTGGTTTTGTGTTAGAGATAATAACAATAAGTAATCCTCAAATGAAGTGAATTATTACCTTTCCCGCTACACTAAAATATATAAGGTATAACAGCATTTTTCATGATAAGAACCTACTTATCATATGTATAATATATATGGTGTAAATGCACCAAAACCTTTGGGTATTCGTTCAAAACCATTTGCTGAGGGTAAGTGCTAACTTTATCGTGTTAACAGATTTGTTTTTTCCACAGGGTGTGCAGAGCAGGCTTTTTTTTATTTTTCAGTTCTACTCCAATTTCTAGATAGTTCTGTATAGGTACCTGACATCGTAAAAATATTTAATTTGTATCATTTGTTTGGGCGGCTTTCTAATTTTTGGCCAATCATATGCGTATGCGGTCCACTTATAATTTATAATTAACAATGACGATACTACATAGTAATTTCTAATAATATGTAATCAATAGTAAATATCTTAAAAAATGTATTATGTGCTAATCATTGAAATTAATTTCCAGCTGCTGCTAAAATGGCGCTTAATAATGGAATTTTAATATTTCTTATTCAAATTATGATACATCAGTTAAAAGGCCAAAATGTTAGGTAAGGAAACGTTTTAGTCAAAATACAAACTAGAAATAGAAAGATATAGGGTATTGGTATTCAACGATCGATGGCGCACTTTCAAAGTTGAAAGTTGTGATTCCCATAAAGAGTTTTCCTCAAACTCAAGCTTTTCTGGCATATAGTAATTGCTGGTACATGACACATGGTAATTTCTACCGATCGGTTGACTACCAATCAAAACTTCGCTTATTTTATTTTACTATATTCTATTCTACTACCTATAATAACCCAAACTATGCATTTTGTTAAATTTTACTCTATTGTTGCGAGCGAATTCAAAGACATACTGAAGGATTGAGTACGTGGACTTGACAAGGGAAGTTCGGGCATGAATTAATGAATGATCTAGGTAGTGTTAATACACCAATACATGATGCTTCCGTTGATGTGATTCCAATCAGAGTACCTCATCCAGCTTCACTTCTTTGATAAAAGTAAGTAGTCTGGATGGTTCTATGGATGTAAGATTCCTCCTGTTCGACGATTCAGCACCCGAAGCAGGCCATTGGCCTGTTCGCTATCACCTCGGACTCCGTGGGATGTTTCGGGATTTCCTCCTCACAGAACCGGCAATTGTTCTCGTTTTCAATTTTATTTTCTCCCAGTGCCTTCTTAACCGGCAATGGCCCGTTGGTATGCCGGTGACAACGCGGAGATTGTTCTTACTTAGTGTTATAAGGTATTTTGATCTTCCTGGGTGAGGGAGGTCTAGAAACATATTGGATTGCCTTAACCATGGAAGGCGTTCCCATAGACTGATCCATTTGGTTCATTCTTCTTTCATGAATTCTTCCTTGCAGGTGTACGTCCCTATGCCACAGAAAGGTGCCGGTCCTATAAGCGGAGTTTATGCTCCCGCTTTTGCCAATTGGTCTGGTTTTTCGTTGCCTTCTATACCAGCGTGTCTTGGTATCCATTGAAGGGATTTTATTCTTGCCTAGTTCATTTAACCTATCTAGGCATTCCCATATCATTCTGGAGCTGATTATTGTTGAACTCAGCGCGTTGATGGCTGCTTGACTGTCTTGAGACGATGATAATCTTTCTTCCTATAGTTTCTGTCGAGGTTGAATTGCGCATGCACACCTTATGGCGTTAATTTCCGCCTGGAATATGTCCGGGTGTTTTCTGATTGCTTTGGAGAATTTGGTTTCTGGCTCAAATACTCAGGCTCCGGTCCCCTGTTCAGTTCTTGCCCCGTCTGTAATACCATTTCATGGCAATTTACTGCGATGTGAGAATGCAAGTGGTGTTCTTTTTCCATTCTTCCCGACTACTTATCACAACCGCGAAGTATTTTTCAAAATTGTATCTTTTGACTATATCGTCCCTGGGGCGCTTTGTCACACATACTTTCTAAGACATCGCCCTTCGCCCGTTCCCTCTCTTGTGATTCTAGTCATTGCTTGTTTAGCTGTTCCCCCTACAACAATGTGTAGAGGTGCGAGGCCCACAATTGCCTGGATTGGTGCTGTTGGACAACTTTTCATTGCGCCTGTTTGCTTATGCATGCAAGGCGTTGTACTTTGTTGGTAGTTGATTGTGTGCGCTCTTCTTTTCCGTTTCCTTGAACCAAACGATGGACTCGTAAATTAGGGTGGGTCTTACTGTTATTGATTGCTTACATCCATCGCAAAATTTCTGGTTTACATCCCCCTGCAAGGGCTTCGGCACACCATGAGGGCCCTCGTAGCCTTAGTTACAACTCCTTCAATGTGTTTATTTTATTTGAGTTTGCAATTCAGCGTTATGTCTAGATATCTGACTTCCGATACCGGTGTAATGTTGGTCTCGTGTATTCGGATAACTTTCATTCTAGGGAGTTATCTCTTCCTAGAGAAGGGTACGGTGGTTGTTTTCGATATGTTTATTTTCAGCCCCACTGTTTGGCACCATTCTTCCGTTGCTTTGAATCCAACTTGAATGAGTTCACATAGTGTACTCTCAAACTTTCCTCTTGAAGCAATACAAATATCATCAGCATACCCAACAGAATGTAGGCAGAGGTCTGTCAGTATTTCCAGTAGTTCGTCCATCACTAGACTCCACATTAGTGGTGAGTATACTCCCTGTGGCATACCTCGGGTGGTGCTCACTTCAGTGAAGTTCCTCTGTCCTCGTGGCAAGCATCTCACACATCCATCGAGATATTGTGTCGTTCACTCCCCTTCCCGTTAGCGCGATTTCTTTCTCATTTAGAGTTTCTTGTATCATGCTGGCCAATTGGAACAATGCGGTCTCTGTGGACCTGCCGGTTCTGTATGCTAACCAAGCTCGGGCATACAACTTTGTTTATTAAATTAATGGACTAGTAGGATTTTGCGAATAGGATTATCTCGTGTTTAATGTCTTTATTTCAATAGTCTTGGTAAATGGTAATTAAAACATGTTTATATCAGTACTGATGCCATGTTTTGCTCTAAATATTTACTACCTAGCACCGCACGTTCTCTAAAAACTCGTTTGATAGAACTATATGATAGGAATAGATTAGGTCAAAATATTTTGGTTATTTTTGTTCATTGCCTTGTGTGTCTTAACCGACAGAGAACGAAGAGAAAAATGCACCACCTTCGAAAATGACTTACCAACATTAACCAATTTGCTAAAATTGAAGATGGAAGTGGGTTAAATCTTTATTTAGGTTTATTCGGTTTAGACGAATTTATTCCTCCTGTGCTGGTGTCTGAGTGTAGGGGGTCTCGGGGGCCTTGACCGGACATAATATTGTTGCGCGTAAAACCCTTTTTAATGTGTTAGCGAGATATAATGAATAAGATGATACCTACCCTTAAGGATGCGGCCAGCGCAACATGTGTGCTCCGACTTGCTCGTCGGCGTGGGTACCAATAAAACACAACCAACCGTACTGGCTGACAGCTACTTGGTTAGCTACTCAATCTCTCTTCAAGCAAAGTTCGCTCCAAACAATAATAGCTTGCTCCATATACACAACTTCAAGCAACAATAGCTCCAGCAAGAATAGCTCCTGGTAAAACTGGCTTCCAGTAAAAAAAAAAACCCTAACTACGTAGGGTTTTTCGATGGTAATGACGAATTGGGGAGCAAACGCTCTCTGCTACAGGCACTGCTCGAGGAAGGAAACGGCGTACTTTGTTCCAGAATACACTGCACGTGGCAAGTTACTAACCAAATATCTTGACTCTCAGGCAAAAACCAACCAATCCACAGTCAAGCCATCAACTAAAGCAACTATGCCACTTTATACCCGAAATAAAGTATAATCCCCGTGTAGGGCGAATTACAAATTTTTAAACTTTTATCAGGCGGACGCACTACATTCTTTGAGGGTTTTCGGAAGAAAGAGGACGAAATCAAGCCCAAAAACCACTAACTAGCTCGTGAAATTCGATGTTAAAAAGCTAGAAAAAAACTCGAACCATAAGCCCGTTCCACACTGTCCTGTAATCATACGCAAAATACTCCAGCCAATTGTCGCCAAATTCACCAACATCTGCAATATGCAATGAAACGTACCTAAGGCTGTATGATATTATGCATTGCTGGTAGGACAAAGAAATCCAACTATAAATTCATCATTGACAATGACCAAACAACCAGAAACCATATCGTTCTGGCCGGCGCCATTTACAACTTCTAACATCCAATCTGTTCAACGCATTCAATCGAACCGAAACGTACCTTTAGCTCCAGCCGGGTTTTCTTGCTGAAAACATTTGCGACCAATTCGAGCGACGTTGCCTAGTTAGGGAATATACGCATTTGCTAAATCATCCTGACTGCGTATAATTAAAGCGAAAGCGAAAAACAGTCGTTTAACAACAAAACAAGGGTATCATATCAATTAATTATATATTTTCCTGTTGGCTTGAATCGTAACCACGTCAAAATCACAGGGCAACCGCTAAGCGAATTAAACATCTGGCAACGTTCCAAGAATAACCTTTTCCTTAAACGTTTCGATATTACACTCGTCCGTAGGCAGCCAACAATTCTTTTAAGGTATATTACCGCCGAAATAGGAAATTAGTCGCAAGGTAAATGATTTAATTGAAGTGCACTGCTATATACTTAAATGTTTTCTTGATAGCGATGTAGAATACAATACAATCTAGTGACTGAGATTACGTATATAACTAGCTTGTTTCAGTTTATTCCTCTAACAGTTCGATAAAGGCACTGGTCGTTCGAAAATCATGCAAGATTAAGGGTGGAATCACTGACTTTATTTGACCTCTATTTGACACATATTCGTGCTAAATTGTCATGTAACAATATGGTCGGTCTCGTATGGGTTCCGGGACACTCGAATGTCCCGGGGAGGCCGATCGTCTGACACGACAGGGTTCCACAACGCGTCCAATGGGACCTGAGCCTATATTAGGAGTGTCCTATTGTATGACCGCCGATATCCTAAGAAACGCAATGAATGAGCGGGCCAAGGACCTATGACGGACTACACAAGGAATAAGGCAGGCTCGCCTTCCCATCGCCTGGCAGGGCTGAAGGTTTCCTTGGCTTTGAAGAGAGGGAACTTGCAGTTTGTGATAGGGCTCCTTACAGGAGACTGCCACTTGAACCAGCATTGCCACCAGCTGTGGACGGTAAAAGATCCGGAATGCCGGTATCGCATAGAGGACGAGAAATCGTCCACTCACGACTGTCCATCGTTGGCTAGGGTAAGCGAGATGCACTTTGGAAGCTACGTGGCTTTCGCTATGGGGGCCGGGCTACCGAACTAAATTGGCATGTGAGCGGGTGCACAATGGGCCAAAGTTAGTGTGCTACGTGCAAGAATCTCCCGCCCGCTTTTTAAAATTCATTCGATTCAATCACCCGTGGTCTCCTAGATAAACACATATATTTGTCTTCATCATTTACATTTCACGAGAGTAGCACAAAACCTTCCCCACACTATAAAATGGAGTGTTGGCAGGTCTTCGAATTCTTCGATCAATCTCGGGACGTCACAGTAAAGTTTCCTACCCCACATCGAACCATACCATTCAAAAATACAATCAAGTAATACCAACAGAATAGCCATAACGTCTACATTATTCGATTGGCCTATCTATATTTTAGAGATCAAAAGCGACCATGTTAAAGATATTATAGCAGTTCCAAATCTATTTGGTATTAAAACAATGACATGGTATATAACCAACCTATATAATTTGTAGTATAATTTTATATAAAACTAGATAGTAAATGTATATTATGTTCTTCAATGTTATAGTATTTGTGCAACAAGATCAATTACATGTGGGACAAGTGAATATCGTTCTTATGATGGTTCTTGTAACAACCTTTTTCATCCACAATGGGGCGTTCCAAATTCAAGGTACAACAGATTACTTCGTCCTAACTATGGAGACGGTACGTAACATAAATTATACAATTTCATACCATTTGCCTTAGGTCTTACTTTTCAGCTAATGTTATAGCATCAGAAATT
Organism: Pissodes strobi; assembly: GCA_016904865.1. NCBI lineage: Eukaryota > Metazoa > Arthropoda > Insecta > Coleoptera > Curculionidae > Pissodes > Pissodes strobi. Next base: position 14,798 of record JAEQML010058263.1, on the reverse strand, counting down.
ATAGGCGAGTTTTGGCGTTACTCATTAATAATCTGATCGACAAATAGACAATGCATTAATCTTCAACTGTCAAATAATGATCGGACAACTGATGTGAATCTATCAACCGGGCTAGAATAATGGTTAAGTACTAATGATAAAACTCGCGGTATAACTAATGACATCCGCGCGTACATGTCGTGTTAGGCGGCGCATATGTCATGTGCCATTGGACCGCTTCAATCAGGAGCCAGGGCGTGCTATGTGTCATATGCGACTCAGGGTGATCCAGAATGGGGCCGCATAGACTCGGCATGTGCCGAATGACGATCTCGTTTAAAATGACTATCAATAGGGCTACCTGAGGAGCTAGGCATAAATTCAGAAACTGATTCACTGTGATATGCAAAGGTAGTGTCCGAGTCTAGTATAGATTCCTCGGGGTCCCCAATATCCTCTCTGGAGATCAGCTGGGACTCTGGGTTAAATCTATCTGTTCCACTGATTTATCTCGATTCAGCTGAAGCACCAGGAGTTCATTAACACTAGGATACTTTTGATGACGGGTTGCCGTTGACCGGGGGTTCGGAAGGTGATTCTAAAGGTCACCCTCTATATGGAGACCCCAAAATTAACTCGAATTCAATTAAAACAATACCTTAGCTTACTTTCTCACTTAGGGCTTTGAAGGGCAACGGTGGTAAGTGAGGAAAGATTCTACTTGGAAGGGATGTTTTAAACTTAATTGGTTCATTATCAACTTTTGAGCTACTCTTCTTTTATATGTCATTGCATAAAATTTCTAATTTGCCTTGTATCCTTACAACAAATCTTTACAAAGCACCCAAAGGGCTTAGCAGACACGTTTTTCTGAGTGAAGTTAAAAATGAAAGTAAATATTTTATTTATTTTTTTTTTATTCTTTTTTTGTTAATTAAAAAGAGCCAGGGAGAGTTGTATTGCAAAGCCCGACCCTTGTCGTGGGGTCGCTTGAGCGCCACCCGTTCTCGCCAACTAAACGGAAAAAGCTCTGCGGGTGTTGTGCAGGGTGACTAGGTCAGCTCAAAAAAAATCAACAGATACTTAATTTCAAACTATCCAGAAAACTAGAAAACACAAGCCCGCTTATTAAATTAAATCTTACTTCACAAGACCTAATAAAGAAAACACAATCTAAAATTTAATGAACACTATATTTGCTACTAAGTTCTTTGTTCGAAAACACAGTAACAATCTATCTGGAGAAAAAAAGTTAGATTAAAATGTGGTTAATTAAAGACGAAAGAATGTTAAATGGCTGTTAAAATGATTGTTAAAATAAACGGAGTACAATATGGAGATTGTACAGAGACCAATTCGGTTAGAAATACTTGGTTCTGTATGCCTTACCACTAAATGCACTAAATACTACCTATCGAAGTGATCGCTTGATGTTGGCTAAGCTTATTACCACTAGGTATGCGTGCACTAATAGCTACACTGATTTTAGATGTAGCAATAATAATAGGTAGCAACTAACGGCTACGGTAAGTATTTATACATTCCGTAAATGTATATGGCACCTCGGTGTTGTTGTTGGTTAAACCATTCAAAATTTGAACCAATCAACGCGCGGGTACCATAATCGTGTACGGAATGTAATTCGGTGCCATATTCAGTTACAGAATGTAATAAATACTTTTGCAGTATAAATATATTCCGAAGGCTTCAAAGAGTATGGTAGAAGTTCGGAAGGGATAAGAGGTGTCTTTTAAAGACAAGCGTCTTCAAACATGCGTTTGTAGTTAGTACTGTTAACTTCACGCATGGCCCTTCGCTCGCTCCGGGGTGCAATCAAACAAAACTAACCCAAACTACCCCAAATTTAAAAAAAGAAACACAAACATAACCTTAAAAAAAAATAAAAAAAACGCTGCCACTGACGGGAATCAAACTCGCAGGCAAACCGAAGCATCGTATCAGAAGCACAGCATCTAACTACTGCCGCCACCAGGCTTGCTAATATGATCCCTGAATCGCAAAGACATGCTGCTCAATAAACTGTTATTACATTCCGTAAGTGCATATGGCACCGATTTACATTCGGTACACACATATGGCACTCGAAGTTTGATTGGTTGAAATTTTAAATCCAACCAATGGGATAGTGCTAGGTGCCGTATACATTTACGGAATGTATAAATGCCTACGGTAATTAAATCATATGACTCGACAAGTTAATAAAAGAATAAAACTATTGAGAGCGTAGCTGCCGCTTGATTCATATTATAAAACGATAGATCCCAAGCGGTTATATCACTAGACTCATGAATGAAAAATATCGAGCCGGCGCTTGACTTTTATTAGAATGCACGAAAATTCAAAGCAATTCAATTAACTGGTCCGACAATGAGCTACCTCAAAACTCGGCGTTCAATGTTTGATCTATTTTATTTTAATGAAAGTAAACGACACAATACCCTAATCCAGTCGTCGCACTCTGATGGAGGCGCCGGCACTTATAGATACCCAGGAATGGGCTCTCGATGGCCTCCAGGAAAAAAAAGGTTGTAGCCCTTCAATAAGGGTTCTGGCCCTATGTAAGAAAACGTTGTAGTCCTTCAGAAAGAGTTGGCTTCTGGCGCTCCAGGAAGAAAAACTTCTGGCCCTCCAAGAGGAATTGGCTTCTGGCCCTCCAGGAAGAAAAACTTCTGGCCTTCCAGGAGGAATTGGCTTCTGGCCCTCCAGGAAGAACCCTCAATCTTGTGTATATGAGGGCTACTCTGAGAGATTAGACGGTCTCGGTCTTATATGACGAACGTGGAAGCCGCTAATACTGCATGTAGAGCCCGAAAAATCGGTCGTGTTAAAACAGAAACAACACAATAAATCCCCTAGCAAAAGGGTTGTATTATATCACAATACTAAATGTGAAGTCTCTAACTGCACTGGCAAACGTTCGCCTTACGAGCAAACTAGAAAAAGGACTCTCCAACGTTTTCGTCAATTTGCCTTCGAGATTAAATGCTGCGTCACAAGTAGTGATGAGCGGAAACATGACGAGTGATTCGATACAAGGAATAATTTTAAGACAATAAACGACTCAACTAAATGTACACAAAAATCGTAAGTTGGAATTGTAATGGCTTGCGGTCTAAGCTCGTTGAATTTAAGCATTTCCTATACCACACAAATGCTAGTATTGTAATATTATGCGAAATTAAACTTGAGCCGGATTTCGAGCTGATTAATAACCTGCGTTCCCGCATTGAGCATGTGGCTATCGAGCTGACAAGTGGTCTGCGGGTGATCGGCGTTTACGCTCCACCACATCTTCAGCTGTTCGAAGAAGATTTCCTAAATCTCCTACCTGTGAGCAAGCGGACCATTTTGTTGGGGGACGTGAATGCCCTGCACGTCGACTGGGGCGGCAGAACCAACGGGAAGGGACGCTTGCTTCATAGGATATTGGAGCGCTACCCGGACATTGTATTTCATCGCACCCCCAATCTTACTTACTACACGGCAAATTATCACACTGCATCGTTCTTGGATGTCGCTATTTCTCGAAGAGTGGCCAACTACTCGCAGCTGCGAGAGCTGAACATACTGAATTCTGATCACCTGCCAATAGAGATCGGTTTGCGAGGTGGACCGCAACCTACGCAGGACACGTTGCTTTCGTACCGCAATCTAAATTGGCAGGAATTTAGAAGAAGAATGAACAAGGAAACGGTCATTCCTAGGTAAATAGATAGCATCCCTGAACTCGAAAACGAAGTCCGAACCTTAGTCACAAACATCCAGCACGTCAGAGACGCCTTGTGCCCGGTTGTTGTCAGACAAACGTTCACAGAATTCCTTCCTGATACCATCCTGAATTTAATCTCCTTCCGTAACCGCATTCGAAGGAGATGGCAGAGAAACAGAGCGCGAGTCGACAGACTTCGCGTTACAGCACTGACAGGAGAGATAAGGACGCAGATCCGCGCTTTTCGCAATGATAGATGGATGACTTATGCCAACACAATAAGTCAAGAAGACGGCTCTGTATGGAAGCTCGCTAGGCGCGTTCGCGGAGGCCCCACTGACTACCCGGAAATTCATTTCCAGGGTAATATTCTAATTGAAAACCGTGAGAAAGCGGAGGCCTTTGCGGACCACCTAGAGAGCGTCTATGGAGAGACGCCTGACGTAACCCATCATCATGAGCAAATCACTCACGTTGCGCGACTGTTTAAGAGCAGGAAGTATCCCATTCCCCCGTCAACGCTGACAAAGCTCTTGATCACGCCACAGGAGATTCGCAAAACTCTCTGTCGTCTTCCCAAGAATAAAGCTCCCGGCCCCGATGGCATTCCGTACATTCTGCTGAAGAATCTACCGAATAAAGCCATCGTTCACCTCCTGCATATTGCCAATGCAACTATCCGCCTTCAGCACTTTCCTACTCCCTGGAAAAGAGCTGAGATTGTACTGTTTCCCAAATCGAACAAAGATGCGAGGCTCCCGGCCTCATATCCACCGATCTCTTTGTTGAATACCCTCAGAAAAGTGACAGAGAAGCTTCTCATGTCTAGAATTAACAGCGCGGTAGATAAGCTTAACATCCTCCCGCCGGAGCAATTCGGTTTTCGCCGCGGCCATAGCACCACTATGCTCGCGGCGAAACTAGCACAGGACATAACGAATGGCTACAACGAAAATAAGCTCACCGCGCTGTTGCTGCTAGACATTGAGAAAGCTCTCGACCGAGTATGGCACGATGGTTTGATATACAAATTATTTGTAACGCACAGTCTCCCACTGCATCTAGGAGCGTTCATCGTGTCGTATTTGGAAGATCGCACCTTCTCTGTGCGAATCCAGGGTAGTGTCTCGACAGAAAGACACATCACCTCCGGTGTACCACAGGAAACAGTACTTTCACCTCAGCTCTTTAGCCATTATATAGCTGACTATCCGTCTCATCCCTTGAACTCCTGTGCCTTTTACGCGGACGACAGTGCGATTTACACGCAATCGTCGACCGCGCAAATGGCCAAAATTAACTTGGAAGCACATATGAATCTAATTCTAACATATGTCGCAAACTGGTAGATAAATCTAAATGCGTCTAAGACGGAACTTGGGATATTCACTCATAAAAGAAAGGACACGGAGATGACTCCGCTTGTCGTGAACGGTGTTGAAATAGTGCCCAAGGAAAACGCTGAATATCTAGGCATAGTCTTCGATGCGAAACTACGCTACGCAAAACATATAGCCGCGATTCGTGCAAAAAACGAGGTAATTAGCAAAAGCCTACATACGCTTATAGCTACAAGAGCGTACTTAAGCCCAGCAAATAAGCTAACAATATATAAAGCCATTATTCGCCCTGCACTGTTATATGGGGCCCCCGTGTGGTGCTCCGCCGCCAAAACGCATATCAGAAAAATCCAAGTTCTTCAAAATAGGTATCTGCGATCAGCGCTGTCTTTGACGATCTTCGATCATGTCCGAACCGAAGATTTGCACAGAATGACCAATGCAGAGTACGTTGATCAATTCATAGAAAGAACGGCAAGCAAATTCTTCGATTTCGGCATAAGAGGATCGCCATTGACAGCGAGGATTGCGGATGTAAGATATGATCCACTGAGCACCCCTCGCTACGGCCCCATATACAAGAACACATTGCTATTTTATAAAGAGCTAGAACCGCCATAAACTTGTAAAATGTAAATAATGTAAACATAGTGTAAATTCAAACACATGTAACAACCAACAAGGCCCCTATTGTCACTTTTTACCATCATAAAAAAGTGAATCTATCAGGAGCACAGAAAGCAACTTCGACTATATCCAGCGGATCGACTAGTCTAGGGACAGGCTCCTTCCACCATTGTTCGGGCAAAGGGGGAGGGGCTTGTCAAGGGACTAGAGCCCGCTATAAAACGGCTACCTCAACCGAATCGCGGCAGTATGCCAAGAATCGATGAAATGCAATTTTCGTGCAATGAGCTTAGATTGCACGCCATGAAAATTCCAACCCCCGGAACTGGAAGTATATTATATACTATCCAAACAACTGTATATATGTAAATATTGTAAATAGACACTCACTGTACATATCTCCTGTACATATCAATGTTGTATCGTCCAACGAGAAGTAGGGTTTTACGATTTTTCCCTACATAAAACTGGTAAAAATACGCTTTAACATCCAATCGTCTAATATACCATTCGGTAATCTACAATGGAGCACGATTGAAAGGCATAAGCCTACGTAATCTGATATCTTTACCGCATTGCCACTGACTGCCGCTGATACAGGGCCGACACCAGCCCCCTGCGCTCGCAGGTGTTTGTCGAAACGCGAGTGTTGTGTGTGTCAATACATAGCTATAGACCAAATACAACCGCGTATAACATGTAGCGGCGGACTAGGTCTGCCAAATCATGTAACGTAGAAAATAAATGTTATTGATTGATTAAAACGACTCAACTCTCGTTTATTATGATGATAAATGACGGCGAAAGCCACGAATAGTGAGCTAAAATTACATTTTTCAAGAAATGCTAGGAAATGCTCTTACAGGAATGATAAACCTTCAAAAATCTAAATCGAGAACGACCAACACGCGATGGATAGCTCATCCCTATTATTTGGCATACACCTCACAAAAACTAGTCTGCCGTACAAAACGAGAAATATATTTAAAGCAGAGGTACAAAAACGATCTCCGGAATTGGCGGCCGGCTCCTGGCATTCATCAACCTAGGGTTCTCAAAAGGTAATAAAATATTCAAACTGAAATTAAAGTATGGTTCAATAAGTCAAATGCAACGTATTTGCAGGCTAACAGAATTCTTTAAAAATATAAAACGGTTGGCTGGCGGTTCCCGATAATGCAATATAAAACAAGCCAAGCTATTCTAATAATATGGTGCATTGCTCATCAACTATAATAAATAGTCACAACGGATTATAAAAGCTAATACAAATACATAGCTAACCTATATCTAGAATATAGTTAACTCATATTAGGAAAGTGGCATTTACAAGCAAATCAAATTAATAAATTTAGAATTAATAAACCGATGCGTGCAAAATACATCAGCATAATTTTTTCCCTACATGCGGCATATAAATGAAATTTTAAAATTGGCAAAATCGAACTGTTACAGTGTGTAGTTGTCTTTCATAAATACTACGATCCTAACCTAATCCTATCTCCTAATCTTGGCTAAATCTTATACAAAACACAGTAATTCTAATGCTCAATAATTTAAAGAAATTGGGACACACATAATTGAAATCTCCTGTGTTAAATCCCTATGTCAAGTAATAGTTTAAAATGTTTCTTAATTTACTGGATAAATCTTATACATGTACTAGGAGACATTTTTTCTAATGAACAGTAACTACTCACTTAAGATATTTTAACTAATAACACGTATTAGTGTCTTCAGGTTTTTCTGGATTCTCGTTTGCACGCGGGATCAGTAAAACGCGATCAGTTTAACAAGGAACTCACTTAAATCATATTTTGAGCACGTCTGGCCATCGGGCACTAGGTCGCGAGTTTTTGATTATGATAACCTTAAGAGTGATCGTACGTAAGTTGCTCAAAGGGGTTTTTAAGAAATCCTTGTTTCTCTCTTTTTTTTATTAATTTGGGGGTGTTTATTATGTGCGGTATGCCAATTCCTGGCGCACTTAGTGAAGTCTATTTCAGCAAACCACTGACACTAGGTATGTGTAACTTCGGAGGGATTTTCGGGGTTAATATACGTATACTCCCTGGACACGAGATTCAGTGCAGAGACTGCGCTGGTATTATATGAACTGGCGATAGCCTTTGATTCCTCTAGAGAGACAGCTCCAGCCGCAGCATTGTAACTTCACTATCTCCCGTACGCACTTGGCTAATTTTGCTCTGTTTGAATCACTCCCGAGCTCTTTAGGTTAAGTTTCATGTTATTTTCTCGCTATTCACCCATAGGCTGAGTAGTTGAAGTCAGGGGGCTCTAGTTTTTGAAGCGAACTAGCTGCCCACGAGCTTTACTCGCGCCCAATGTTTAACTATGACTAGCATGAAGGACCAGAGACGCACATACGTGAATGAGGGAACCCAAGAAAGTAGACTGACTCAAGGTGCTTGCATCTAACCTTTTTTTTGCTGGTTGGTTGCTGGGTACGCACTACAGTTGAAGATCTCGTAGTCGTGTAGACCGCTTGACAAGCTTTCTTAAAGTGCTTACCTTCTGTCTTCAATATTTTTTTCGGAATTAATCAATTAACTCGGTACACAGCTGAGCGGCCAAACAAAATAATTCTAATAAGATTATGATATGGTGTATTAACAGGCCCTTAGCTTACGATTGATACAATACTATCGCACATCTCTCTAAAAACTATTTATTAGACTGGATCAGAAGGCGTTCTGATCTGCAGTTTGTGCCGAGTAAATTCCGCAAAATTTTCTGAGCAGGTTATCGGTAGGTCTATATTTATCAATTTGTTATAGAAGCTCATTTTTCCTACATTCGCATTCGCATTGATTTTTAGGTATAAGTAGTCCAAGTGTAGCCATGGACGGATCTCCTTTGCCCAATCCAAGAAAAGTTTCTTTTACGGTATATCCGGACGTTCTCATTGAAGATCCTGCTTTGACCTTAAATACAATGCAGTATGGACAGATACTGGCGCATGATATGAGCATGACTAACAATAACAATCAAACAGGTTAGTATTAGAGCTGATTAATTCTAAGAGAAAATCCTAAACGCTAATTCTAAAATAATATGGAACTATCAGTTATTTGCCCGATTCTCAAATAGTATTTAGCAAGGGTATCTACTATGGTTGATGGATAGTGTTTCTGTTGCTTTTCGAATATCGGTAAGTCGTCAATCTAATATATTTCTAAATTTCCAGCGCCTGCATCAGACACGTGCTGCTCCACTGACGGCCAAATCCTAGCGCGTCCATCGGACTCCAACCACTGTTTTCCGATAATAATACCAAAAGATGATCCAGTATATGTGAAACTAGGTTACGAATGCTTGCCATTTATTAGAACTGGCACTGATTTCGAGAATGGTTGTGGCGAAGAAAATCAACCAGTTCAACAAGTTAGTGTCATGTTACCTATGCGATTTAACAAATAATATGTTTCCTTTCTGTTGAATACATACCAATGGGTTTTTAAATAGATTGCTAGTGAGTACGTACTGCTTCGGTTGTATGTATAGATTTTCCGTTTTCCAGCTTCGATCCATTTTAGAACTGGTATAGATATTGACCAGTAAAACTTAAATCGTTATAAATTCAACCTACCTAGTCAATTACGTTAGATTATCTTGACCATTTCAAAAATGGAAGCGAACAATAACTTAAATTGTCAATTTTTATGTTATAATGATGCTACTTATCATTTTCTTATGCTTAGTTATCAAATGTAAACCACTTCGTTGATTTATCCCTAGTCTACGGGCAGAACGAAAATAGCAATAAAGGCCTACGACTTTTCAAAGGGGGAAAACTGAAATTTGACCAAAGGCATGGACAAGATTGGCTACCAAGAAGCACAAACGTCACAGGAACCTGTAGCGTGGTGAATACAAATGAACCTTGTTACATGGCAGGTAATTACAGTCATATAATGTAGTTAATTAAGTAAACCGCTATGGCAGTATAAAGTTTTAAAATGAGCGTCCCATTGATAATATAATAACATATAATAATGAGTTACTACCTGTGCGATATTAACTTATTTTTGACTATTTCTGGAATTCTGGCAACAGGAAAAACGTGTTGCAACTTTGGCGCCCAACGTGGGGCCATTATTTTTGTGTATGGCGGTAACTTAAATATACCGTCTTAACGTAGAAGTTGTTTGTTTATGTTCTGTTTTAGGTGCCCATCGAAAACAAATATGCGAAAGACAATGTAATAACATATGTTTGTGAACGGGAAAATTAAATCCATTTCATAACATAAGGGATTGTGCGATCTCCGAAAATAACCAACGTGGCATTAACTGTCCCATGATTATACTAATTATTCCATACATATTTGGATATAGATTTGGGTTCTTAATTGATCGATTCTTATCTTTTATGGACGATTATTGGGAATATATTTACTATACTCATTTGTATAATCTGCTTCGTAATTTGCTCCTGTCATATTGAACGATAACACTACTCAAGTACCTCGAGATTAACAGAATAATTATTAGCGATAACCAATACGGCTTCCGTAAACAGAGATCGATATATTGGCCTATGTGACTCATATATTGAGTAGGGCAATTGAGAACTACGGAGAATCTCAAGCGATTGCGTTGGATATTTGACTGAGTTTGGCATGACGGATTGCTCAAAAAACTGCCGTCCTTCGGACTGCCAGCGTCTCTCAGTAGCTGGCTTGCCAGTTTCCTTAAGAATCGATCTCTGTACGACCGAAACCAATAATCATGTTATAGCTTTGCAGATGACAGTACCCTCGTCTCCAACAAAGCGCAAATAAGACCGTGCTTAGAATATTGCTCACACATCTGGGGTGCCGCATCTATACACACCCTAAAGCCGCTGGATTCCATTCAGAAGACAGATGTTTTGATCATTTTAATCCATAATAGCTCAAGTAATAATTCATTATTTTCATATTAAAAAACAAAAACTTTCCAAGATTTAAAGTTTACTTGAGCATTTAGTATTCACTGCAGTTATATACATACCTCAGCATTGGAGGTCTCTAGGACCATTTGGTTATTATTTTTAGGTTGATGTTGCAGTGATCTATGTATGTTAAAGATTTGTAATTAAAATGTATTATACGATATAACGCATAAGAAGTCAGGGTAAAGTTATTTGTCATTTTTGATGTATTTGAAGTTAGTTGTGTGCAATATTTTAAACCGCAACTGTGTTCTAAGATTTCTTTGTGTCATTACATTGCCTGAAAAATCACGAGACCGTAAAACCGAACCGTTAAGGGCACTGTCAGGATGCGCAGTGCCCGACACTCCAACTTTCCGATTTCGATAGAGATGAATAGCTGGTTATTGAATAAGCTGTGGTATACCTAAACTTGTGCTTGCACAATATTAGTTAAACTATTAGACTTTCTTTCAGCCGAACCAGCCTATATAAATTAAGTTCCAATCAAGAAAATGGCTCCTAAACGTTCTAAAGTTTGTAAATCGGGCTTCTCAAATACTGACGTTGTTGGTGAGGAAGTGACAGCTAAAAATAAAATCGAAGCTTTATTTCGTAAACGATCTTACCTAAAGTCAAAGTTGTCTCGACTTTCAAACTATTTTCATCAAACTAAGGATGAAAATCCTAATTCTGCCACCATTACTGAGATAGAGCTAAGGTTGAAAGAAATAGAGTCAAATTTGCTTTCTGATTTTACAGATATACAATTTGAGTTACAAGTTCTCGACCCTGATAGGTTCACTGAAAGGAGTTGGAGGATTTCGAAACAAATTATTTTGGGATAATTTCAGCCATCAAACAATATCTATCAAATGACTCTAAACCCTTGGCAACGCATGCTCCGACTGGTATGGGGCTCCAGCATTCTATGTCCAATGTTTATACTGTTAAAAGACCCAGCGCTAAGCTACCTATTATAGAATTACCTAAATTTTCAGGACACTTTGAAAAATGGTTAGAATTTACGGATCTATATGTTTCCTTAGTACATAAAAATCAATATCTTGAACCCATCGAAAAGTTTCAGTACCTAAAGGCATCATTAGGGGGACCAGCTTCACAATGTATACAAGCAATTACTATTTGTTCTGAGAATTATCAGCGTGGGATATTCTATGTCAGAGGTTTGAAAACAAACGGTTAATAGTTCACAACTACATAAAGTCACTGTTTAATATATCCGAGGCTCAATCTTCTTATACATTTCGGAACATTGTAGATATTATTTCAAAAAAATATTCGATCTTTGGAAAACCTGGGCATCACCACGACGGACTGGGATCATTTGATCATTTATTTGGTTACGAGTAAACTTGATGTGGAGACAATTAAGGAATGGGAGCAACAAGTTTTTGATGATGAGCTTCCTTCTCTGTGCGAATTCAAATCATTTCTTTCTTCTCGGGCTGATTTTTTTGATAAGGTATCGATGCATAAGAAGAACGGTAAAAATGAAAATAAGAAGGTTTTCTTTAATGAAAATGGAAAAAAGTTTTCTTGCTACTATTGCAAACAGGAACATGCAATCTACAATTGCTCTAAGTTTTTGGCACTCTCTATTCCTGAAAGGTAAGAAGCAGTTGAATCTAAAAAGTTATATCAAAACTGCTTGCACAGTGGTCACAGATTGGAGAAATGTCGGTCAAGTAAGTGTAAGTACTGTAAGCAACACCACAACTCATTGTTGCATCCTCCTGATTATAATGAAAGAAAGGATTCGAAAGTTTCATTACACAATCAAGGTGTGCAAAGTCAAGTCTTGCTTGTGACTGCATTAGTTGAAGTTTCCAGTTCCAAGGGTGAAAAATATCTGCGTAGGGCTCTACTGGATAGTGCTTCTATGTCTAATTTTATATCTCAGGAGTGCGTCGATAAGTTAAACATTCATCAAAGTAAGATTTCTTATTCTGTCAGTGGTATAGGTCAACTTAATTCAGTCATTAAAAGTTCCTGTAACGTTTCCATCAAATCGTGTCATTCCAACTATCAAACAAACTTTAACTGCTTAGTTATACCTCAAATTACAAGTCAATTGTCTAATTTTTACCTTGATCCAGTAACATTGAATATACCCGCTCATTGCACTCTTCCAGACCCTCAGTTTTTTGAGCCTGGACCTGTTGATATTCTCATTGGGGCAGGAGTTTTTTGGGAACTTGTGTGCTACGAGAGAGTTTCCTTGGGCCCTGTCAAACCCATCGTCCAGGCTGGTTTGTTTCGGGATCATTTGGGATGCCAATATCAAATAGAACTTTTTGTAATTTTTCAAAAACTTTAGACATTCAAGCACAATTGGCAAAGTTCTGGGAGCTTGAAGAAGTGTCATCAAAGCCAATTCTTTCCGAGGAGGAATTCATGACAGAATATCAGAATCTAAAACATTTGTCATCCTTTTCTCCTGTAAGTGATCTAGTCACTTATTTTTCTCCACACCATGGTGTCTTAAAGGAGGACAGTTTAACAAATAAGTTAAGAGTTGTATTTAACAGTTCGGCTGCTTCTAGTTCTGGCCTCTCTTACAATTCTATTCAAAAGGTGGGTCCAGTGATCTAAGACGACTTATTTTCTATTGTTTTGAGATTTAGACAACACCAGGTCGTCTTTTCCGCAGATGTTTGTAAAATGTATCGTCAGATACAAGTTAGTCCAGAGTTTCGCCCTCTGCAACTGATTGTATGGCGTGCTGATCCAAAGGATGAACTTCAAACATTTTCTTTAAACACTGTGACATATGGTACAGCAAGTGCTCCGTTTTTAGCAACGCGCTGCTTAAAGCAGTTAGCTCTTGAATAAGAATCATTAAATCCAGTTGCATCTCAAATAATCAGTAGAGATTTCTATGTGGATGATCTTCTTTCGGGGGCTGATTCTTTCAGAGAAGCAGTGCGTCTATGCCAAGATGTTTCAGATATTCTAAAGTCGGGGTGTTTAGCGTTAAGAAAATGGAAATCTAATTATCAAGATCTTTTGAATAACATTCAAGCGTCGGATTCAGATCAAGAGTACCTTTTTGTATCTTCAGATACTAGTATGATTTTAGGAATGCAGTGGTCTTGTGAATCAGATACACTTCAGTTTCACATCAGTCTGACACCCCCTCCAAAACATGTTACGAAGCGTGTAATTCTATCAGAAGTCGCCAAAATCTATGATCCTCTTGGATTTATAAGTCCTCTAGTGGTAAAAGCAAAAATGTTGCTTCAGATGCTATGGTCACAATAACTTTCATGGGATGAACAAGTCTCAGGAGACTTAGCACAAAAATGGACGAATTTTAGGTTAAACCTAACTAGGCTTAATTCTCTACAAATATCAAGGAAAGTTATCTGTGCAAACGCGCAATCAGTTCAAATTCACGGATTTTCGGATGCTTCGACTAGCGCATATGGTGCTTGTATTTACATTAGGTCTGTGAATTCAGGCAATGTAGTTCAAGCGCAACTCCTTACTTCCAAAACCCGCGTTGCGCCGTTTAAAACTGTAAGCATTCCTCGCTTGGAATCGTGTGGCGCTGTGCTGCTAGCTCAATTGTATGACAAGGTGAAGGCCTCTATCACTATCAAATCGGACAAGGTGGTTTTTTGGTGCGATTCTTCAGTAGTCCTGTCTTGGTTGCAATGTCCTTCAAATAATCTACACGTTTTTGTAGGAAATCGCATTGCTTCCATACAAGATCTAACACCAATTGACTGTTGGAGACATGTCCCAACTGAATATAACCCTGCAGATCTTCTTTCGCGAGGAATGTCGCCGAAAGATATTATCAATTCACTGTCTTGGTTTCATGACCCATCATGGCTCAAGCACTCTTCCGATAGTTGGCCTCCAAACATAACATTTCAAAAACCTTTGTTTCTTGAAGATCTTCCGGAAATTCGCAGATCAGCTCAATCTTTCGTTGAAGTAAACTATAATGACATGTTTCCTTTTTCTAGATTTTCGTCATTTACTCGCCTTATACGAGTGACAGCTTATGTTCTTAGGTTTGTTCATTGTTGTAAAGCTGCAAATCAAAAATCAGAAAAGCAGAGTGGTATACTAACGATTTTCGAACTTCGCCAAGCACACGAATTCTTCGTTAAGATCTCCCAAAAGGTGTCTTTTCCAATTGAAAGACGGGAGTT
>JAEQML010058262.1:0-30542 GCA_016904865.1 Pissodes strobi | reverse complement strand
GCAAAAATTACATCAAATAGGTAATCTTTTTATCGAAATGTTTAACTAAGGAAGTTTGTCATGGGACATCCGTTAGCCTCAAGTTTGATATTGCCCTCGAAAGATTCAGAAAAATATGTTTTTTTGTGAAAATTTAGATAAACATTATTAAAAAAGTTGCATTTACCCGATTTTATACCAGGTACTATACAATTGGGGTTAGTTTTGGTTAACGCCTGGTTAATTTTTTTGATACAATAGAGCTGTTTTTAATTTTTATTAAAAAAATCTGACCAGAGCTAATTCGTTATGAGGCTAGCGCCAATAAACTTATCATTTAGAGAATGTCAATTGAACTGTCAAAAACCATGTTGGAGATACAGCTCTGGTTTGATTAATTTACTATAAAATTTTAGATTCGTTTTGAAACCCCATTCAAAGCTAGCTTCATCGACATGCCTATAAACATGTCCTTCAGGGAAATATCAATGGCATTTCTCTGAACTTCATGTTAGAGATATTAGACACATTTGCTTACCCAAACTGTTCCAATTAGATCATTCGTTCGTTTAGGATCTAACTCCACGATATATAAATTCCTAATTCAAAAATTATCGATTCAGCGACATTAAATGACAAATTTATATGTCGATGAAACGATGATCTGATTAGGTTCGTTGAGATTAGTTTTTACAATTTAATTGCCGATACTATTTTTGTGCAGCTCTGCACTAGGATCGGTATTAATATTTTATGCGGGTGCTAATAAATACTACGAATATTGATCCAACCTAAGACCCATCACGATGAGGTGGCTGCACCACGAGTTGCACTTCCCTTCGGATCGCCAACACTTTTCGTATAATAATAGAAAGCTGGAGACAAACGTTTATACTGAAAGGATTACACGAGCACATAGATATGATGCAAGAAGAGAACTGTTCAGGAGAACCATTTATATATGATACAATGTAATTTTCTTCCTATGATACCAGAATTAGAGTACATGATGATAAAGCCGGTTTTATGGCATTAGTATCAGACTAAGGTGGCACGGGATGGGGTGATTGAGATGGTTTAGGTTAGGGGGCACAAGTTCTTAGTGGCATCTGTCCCCTGTGTAAAGAGATCTTACAAATGACACATCGCTCTGTTTAACTAGTTGTCCTCTGTTAGAAAACACCTCGCACCACCACTTGTAGAGAACGCAAATCCACACCAAATATGCAAACGACATGCACATGCTCTGAGCATTTGTTAATTATGACAGACCAGATATTACCTAATTAATTAAGTTGATATTAACCTAAAGAAGGCCCAAATATATCCATAACTTCTGCCCCAATCCAAGGTTCAGATCAGCCTTCAGAACATGTATAAACAAAGAGTTAGGTGTCCCATTGCAACACACTAAATATACAACTTTGTAACAAATGGCAAATGGTGATTCTCTGTCGATCATATTAGAAAATGTGAAACTGATCCCGATATTGACTGAATAAATCGCTTAACGATCCCGTCCGATTCCCAATTGCAACACATATACCATATATACCTGACCTTTTACGAACAATGGCCAACTTTGAATATCGATGCTCTCCTACATTTGTAACAAATGGATACTCGAAGAATAGATTCTTGAAAATCCAGAAGACCCTGATACTCAGCGATACCTTAGGCTGATAATCTATTTGACAGGATCAAAGCACAGCAAAACCATCTCAGACGCTACAGTGGTACGTTAGCGCAGTGCCATCCAAAGGCAAGGCTGCCTGATGAGTGTCACTGGTGCCAGGAAGACCATTCCAATACTCGTATTGAGGTCCTGCTTAACCTGCTACCACTTCACATATTTATTCGGAACGAAGCTAGATCAGTCGCGTGCAAACTGTCTAGAGGGCAAGCACCCACAAACAGAATGCATGGAAAGCGATCTCATCATGGGAATGCCAACAGATGGTATGGTCTTTAATAAATCTTTCCGTTTAACGGGCATAGATGCGTAGAAGAATGGACCTCCTACTAGTGCAGACATAGCTGTTTTTAGAGACCGAGATTCGTAGAAGGCAGTATCTCCTACTAGTGCAGACATAGCTGTCTTTAGAGATGGATCAAAAACCGATGAAGATTCAGGTGCCGGTAAATATGGTTCAAGCGAAAGACAAGCGTCTTGCCAATCTTAGGCAAATATGCGATGATATTTCAAGCGAAAGTTGTCGCAATACATTTTTGTGCGAATGAGTTGAGAAGGCAAGAGTAGACAGGTAAAATCATTGCAATCTGCACTGACAGCAGAGCGGCAATAAAAGCAGTTAACTCAATGAAAGGCAACTCAAAACTGGTATGGGGCTGCATAGAGGCCCTGAAAGAGCTGGTCTGTCCACACAGATCGTACTTGGCTTAGGTACCAGCATATACAGAGCATAAAGGCTGACTCATTAGCTCGAGCAGATGCCAGAATGGCCCTGAATGGAACAGAATCCTTCTGCATACAGATAACTAGCCTAAAACTATGGATTAAAACGAAAACTCATGATTGGTGAAACAACTTGCCAGGCATGAGACAGACTAAAGAGTTTATCACCGCCAAAATTCGCAGAATATCTACTAAGTCAGAAAAACATTACAGCTAGAACAATACTTGGACTTCTAACGGGGCACTGTAGGCTCAACAAACATGTGAGTACGATTGAACTGGCAGAAGAACCACTGCAAGGGCTTGTCAAGATTAAGGGTCTTTATGCTGAGAGAAGAAACGCCAAAAGCTCCCAGATATAAGGAGAATCTAAAACCTAACCTATGGATAAAGAATTCTAAATGGGTTAGATCTGAAAAGATCGCAGTGCGGATGATAATAGTCCCTAAACTAAACCCATCTAAAACCATCTCAGAAAGTTCAGCTATGAAGGCGACTTTTCTGCTCCAGAAGGGGCGAACTCAGGGGTTCAACTTAAAAATAACATTAGGCAAGCCTTTTAGTGAACGATCAGCACTCCTGAGTTTTATTCCGGAATTTAACTCATAACAATAACTTTTATTCTTCACTTTTTTGCGAATAACAATCATCGTTAGATTTTATTTCGGAATTTAATTCGTGAAGAGAAACTTTGATTTTCCACTCTTGGGAGGCTAATCCAGTGGGATCAAGTTAAAAACTTTAAGATAGCATGCATTGAATGAAAGCGCCTCACGGAGTTCAGACTGTAATCTGACAGTAAGTCCCTCATGACTGATTATCCTCAATATATTCGTTCGGATCATGGTAATTTTATCCGTTTCAATACCTCCATGGAAGACAATGTAAGGCTCATTTTTTTCACGTGGTATCCCCAGAAGGCCTATTCCACTATAGATCAGACGAACCGGCTACCCTGGTGAATAAGGAGATCTTATAGTATCGTGCTCCCTACCGAGTGTCGGTGCAAGCAACTAGGAGGCCATCTAACCTGCCCGGACAATGCTAGTCAAAAAATACCCAAATTCACGTCATGAAAATGAGTTCCTTGCACTATAACTTCCTGAGCTGGATCGTATGTTGAATAGTCCAAATCCGGAACCATATATGGTAAATATTTCAATATATTGAGTATAATAAGTGGTAGTAAAACAATCTATTTATTCATGTGCAATGCTTGGCAGATTCATTATTGTCACTTCTTCAGGCACTGCAGGCGCCGAATTTGGAGACATGGCAGGCGTTGTATTCGGCGCTTGAGTAAAAAGTTTGAAATGTTGCAGCTGGTACCAAAAGAATGCTTTCTTATCAATGAGCCAAAGTCCTAACTCTATAGAGCGTACCTTAAAATTGAGCTCGAAAGCCCCGATTTTGATCTGTCAGTGCATTGATGTATTTTCAAAAATATTTTTACTTAAGTAAGTCCTTTTATTATAACTAATAATTAAAATAAGAACCAAGAGCCAAGTACTACTTTTAGGACATTAAACTATATAAGAACGTGATGTTAGCATAGATAGAATAATGGAAGGCGACTGTACAAGACGAGAGATCGATTCAGAGGGTCATGCTGCCTTATAGGCAATCCTGCTCATCCAATACTTCATATATATACCATAGGAACCAGCAAGAATGAAACTGGGATGAGACTTGAGCAATTGCCAAATTTCTCAGACTAGGAACAGAAGGATGCAGATAGGCCAAAGACATGATCCCTACTCCAGGAGATTCGAAGGCAACCTAGATGTCGTGAAGGTACCGATAAACGGCGAAGTACTTGTTCGAGATTCTGAGATCTACAGCAACAATGAATTAGCGAAAGTCCACGCTGCCTCAACTGCAGGACAGAGAAGAGGATAGTTTGCACTCCTTCATTAAGAGAACCCAGTACCTCTCTGAAAAGAATGAAGATCCCTAGAGATTTTACTCTAATCAAATTATAATTTTACTTCTAGTACAACTACTGCTAGATAGTTTAATTGTTATAGGTTTGAAGGATCTATCTAATTTATTGTTTTGTTATTTTGTCCATTTTCCTATATCCAGATGGCTTACCCTATCATTTCGATAATATGCAAAACTTAATAAAACGTTGATGTTGGTAATTTAGATTATCACAATGTTATATCATTGTATAATACAATGGTAATATAAATATTCCATTTGATAATTTTAACAATTTTTTATTAGTATAAATATTTTTCAGGCAAAAATTAAGATCCTAGAGAACTGGTATTCTAGTTCCAACTCCTGTGATAATGACATGATGAACGTCGAAAATAGGGAAGTTCTACAGACGATAACTTCTTGTACTAACGTAGTATCAAGAAAAAAGTGAGTAGGAAATGGTATTTACTTTAAAAACGTATTTATTATACATATCAAATTTAATGAGGAAACGAGATTGCCATTTATCGGATAAAATGTTATTTTCCAGGCTACAGGAATAAGATTTTTAGAATGATATTTCCTGTATGTTTTGTGGTGTTCTCTGATTCAGGGCGATTGCACTAATATAATATTATTTAACATAGATACTTGCTTAATTCAGTGTTATAAAATGTCCTTTTGGGTCAAATCCAAAGAGCTCTGGCAAGAGCTTCAAGTGCTGGCGTTCAACAATATGCAGAATTTTTTACGTGATATTTTACAGAAATATATTATGTTTTTGTAATTATAGTGTTACTCAAATGATATACCTGGAACAGTACTTTAATCGTTTGGGAACCATTAAATGTATATGATCTCTAAAGCCGATCGACTTGAACTTTTAAGATTGGTTGGTATGAAGAAAATATAAGAACTTATGTTAGCAAGATGTATCTTTAAATGAGAGGCTACCAATACCAATTGCCCAGTCAATATAATAAAACACTTCCCCAGAAGCGGAAGATCCACTTTTGGATAAGAATAGCTAATGAACACAGAGGAATTTGAAAATTCAAGTTTGTACCAAACTAGTATTAACTAAGATTTAAGGGGAGGAGATTTATAAGGAGAATTTGAAAGAGCAATCATTTTCAGGCATAGAAGTACCGGTAGCATATTTACGTTCCTTCCTAATATAGCGCTATTGGCCGCGGTGACCTGTTACGCCCGGTCCTACGTGAGCGATTTGCAGCGAACGCGAACGCGAAACAGTGGCGATGCCGTGCGACTATATTAACTTTTCGTACGGCATCGCCAGCGCTTCGCGTTCGCGTCGTCTGTAAATCGCTCACCTAGGACTTGGCGTTAAATATTGTTAACTGAATTTCTATTACGTTTCCTCCCACGTTAGCGTGTTAGCCGGCGTAGTTTATTTGTTCGATCGAACTACAAAATGTCTTTTTTTAATTAACTTTCAAAAAAGAAACAAACATTGCCTTTAGAATGAACCTGGTCCGCCCGCATCGCAAGCACAGTGCATGACTACTACACTACCAGAGCTGTTGGAAACGATTGTTGAATTGGATCATAAAGACATGCAAACTACTTGGCAAATACAAGTATAATATGTAAGAAAGTGAAAAAGTGTTAACTTCACGATGGCATTCCGCTCGCTTCGCCAGTTGAAGGAGCGTTACCAACACAAACTAACCCAAATTAACCCAAGGCATGCCCAAAATTAAAAAAAAAAACAACTAAAAAATGTTCCAGACACGAGACCAGTAGCTATGGTATGGTACGGTGTGGTAGGTAGAGGGGTCGCTCGGCAAGATTTGCCCTTCAATATGTCGACCACAATTGATCTTTTATGTATACCCTTCTATTTTACACAAAAGCTAATATCGCCTTCGACAATCTCAGAATATTTCGAGGGTTGAGCTTTTGTAGATCTCCCGGTATCACAGGGGCATTTTCGAGATGCCTCAACCTTTGGCCGTGTCTGATATTCGCAGAGTAAGTGCACTGACGTTTCAGCCATAACTAGTTCGGCAGAATCTGCATTGTTCGTCAGTGGTTTTCCCAATTTTCTTGAGATGGTACCTCCAGGGGCCATGTCCAGTGAAGTCTACGACCAGTTTTATCTCATTTTTATGACCAGTAACTAATAATCGTGCCCCAATCGCGTTAGAGCGGAAGAAAACGTAATATTAATTCAATTAAAATCGTTAACAGGTCACGGCGACCAATCGTAAATATGCATACCGTTAGCCTCACGTGTACCCAGAGATTGCGAACGTCGTAATATATGAATGTGGATTCCATGGAAAGAATCAATTATAATAATTTGACCAGCATACTGGCTTTATTGGCTAAACTGCTCATTACTTAGAACGAGCTATCAACCGCTAAAATAACAACAGGATCATTTATTTATTTATTTATTTATTTGTTTATTGACGTCATTCAATATTTACAAGATACAATTTAAAAAGCATAATCTACACTAAGCTTAAGTTAACTTAAGATAACCCTTTTAGCCATAATTTTAAACCTTTCTTCTGACGTACTAAAAAAAGCTTAACCTGCTGTAATATTTATTAACATTTGCTGAAATTCTATTCACAGGACTATGTAGTAAGCAATTGGCTCTGCAGTAAGGGATATGCAAAAAAGAATGGGCATGCGTCTGATAGCTTGGGATATGAACGCAGAAGGTGTCAAGACATTCAGGACTTTTGATAACATTGTTGAATATTTTGAAAGCAAAGCAGACGTCGTAATACTCTCTTCTACGGGCAAGGGTGGAGTGGTTCAAATAGGTTTTAACCTGATCGATGGTTAAATTGATTCCAAATTCATAAAGCCCGTGCCTGGCAAATTTGAGATATTTCAGCTGAATATTTTCCAGTCTGTTTATATGTAGCTGATAATAAGGCGACCAGACTATATTAGAACATTCTAAGAGAGATCTAACCAACGAGATATATAACGTATTAATAGCAGTCACGTTTTAAAAGTCCCTGCATGTCCTCTTCACAAGCCCCAACATACGGTTAGCTCTGCTAGTCAACCTCTCGAAGTGCTCTGAGAATGTTAAATGATTGTCTAAGTACACACCCAAATCCTTCACAATGAACACCTCTTTTAACGCAGTGTTATTTATGGCATACTGATGGGGGAACAAAGCCTTTGATTTACTAAACCTTATAAGGCAACAATTCTCATTGTTGAGTGACATGTCATTGAATTGGCACCAATTAAAAACCTGGTCAATATCTTTACTGTTACTCGTGTAAATAATTTCATGTCGTCGGCGAATAGTAGATAATTTGTGCTCAACAAACCACCCAGGTCGTTGATAAACAAGTTAAATAAAAGTGGTCCCAAGTGGGAACCTTGGAGAACTCCCGAAGAAGCAATGAAGGGCTTAGATAAATAGCCATCTATTTTGACCTGTTGTTCTCTGTCGGCTAGGTAAGAACGTAGCCATGAGAGCAGCATTCCTGAAATTCCATAATTGGACAGCTTCGAAAGTAGGATGGCGTGATTTACCTTATCGAAAGCCTTGCTAAAGCTGTGTATCGAAGAATTTATTGATAAAGTTTGTATAAAGGAATAGATTAGTATCGACTGAACGGCCAGAGCTGAATCCATGCTGGTATTAGACTATTACTTGTTGAAATACTTTAGTTAGTACTGATTCAATACAGTGTTCAAAGAGTTTTGGCATTGCTGAAAGAATAGTGATTGGCCGATAGTTGCCAACATCGTTCCTACTTCCCGATTTGTGAATAGGGCACACATAAGATAACTTCCAGATTTTGGGAAAGATTCCAGAGTTTAATGATTTAGAAAATATATAGTACAAGGGAAGGTAGAGAGAGTGCGAACAGTATTTCAATACCCTGTTAGGAACACCATCCGGTCCTGCTCCTTTATTTGTGTCAAGCTCAGCTAAGGCTTTTTCAATAGTAGTGGCACTGATACTGATACTGGAAATAGATTCAAATTTATGAGAGGCCACGTGATGGGCATTATAGAAATTTACGGGGTTGAAGACTGACGAAAAGTATTGTGCAAAGAGATTAGCGATATCACTACCATTATCGGCGTTATCAGTGTTAAGGTGCATCTCCTTTGGAGCTGCTCCTTGGTTGGATTTGGACCGAACAAAGTGCCAGAAGTAGTTTGCGTTATCGTTTATAGCATTTTTAGCGTTAGTTATGTAATGGCGATAACAATCCTTAGTAACAGACTTACATTGTATGCGTAATGAACAAAAGGTATTATAATCCGTCTCGCTGTTTGATTGCTTGTATCTCTTGTGAGCAATTTTCTTTTGAATTATAAGATTTTTAAGGTTGTTTGTAAACCAAACCGGAAATCTAGTACTGATTTGAGACTGCTTCAGAGGCATACAAACATTTCAAAACAGTTATAGAGTACAGTATAAAAATTATTTAGTATTACATTGATATCATCGTCTAAAATTAACAGCCAATTATAAGTTTGAAGAAAACTATGAATACAAATAAAATTTGCTTGTTTAAAGTCATAGTATGAGTACTTTCCACAATTCAAATATTTTAAACTCTTACAGGATATGGACAGTTCCAATGCAGGGTGATAGAGATCGCAATTTACTAACCCATCACACTTTACAATTGACTCTAGTTCAAAATTAGCAAAACAGAGCTCCAGAATTGTATTGTGATCGTTAATCACATCATTGAACTGGGATAAGTCCAAAAATTTAGTAGTGTCACATAACAAGATTTCACTTGGCGATTTAATGTTACCAGGTAAAAGGCCCAGGCAATCGACACTAGGAGACCATGCAATATTAGACAGGTTATAATCTCTCACGACCAACACATGTTGAAATGCATCGCACGCACTATTCACTGAGCTTAGGTGATTTTCATAGACAGAGATATCTATTGAAGGCGGGATATATACACAGCCGATGCAGTAAACCGAATTTCCGATTGTCACCGAAACCCATGTTTCTTCAACAGAGGGACAGCCAATAGAAAGGCAGCAGGACTTCAGGCTGGACTTTATGGCCAAAAGAATGCCACCGCCACGACTTTTAATACTGTTGTTAGGCCCTCTGTCAGTTCTGTAGACAATGTAGTCTGAACCTAGAAACTCTGCATCATTTATATCAGGATCCAGCCAGGTCTCGGTGAGCGCAATTATGGAATATTCTTCAGCCTGGGCAGCACAAAGGAAGTTATTAAGTTTTGTTTTAAGACCACGGACATTCTGGTAAACGATAGATATATGATCTAATGATGATGCTCTCCTGTTCGGTTTGGTTGAAAATTTGCCGGAAAGGGCCGTCGGGGACGAAACTCCTTGACTGCAGTACCCACTGGCCAAAGATTGGGTTCTAGTAGACCTCTTAGAAGCGTTTCCTTAACTCCAATCTTAAAAGAAGCAACATCATCGTTTTTGTCCAAAACAAAGCATTTCGCGTCAGGAATGCAAAGTTGATTTTCGAGATATTCCAGAATTTGCTCTTCTGTTGTACTTGGATGACACCTACCAAGATACAGCCATTGACGCCTCTCGCCTGCTAATAGGGGACCGTTTACTGTTCCAGTGCCAATAATGATAGGTTGCTTACCGTCGCGCATTGAAGGGATGCGGATGTCAGGCTTATTGGAGTTCGAGGGTGTGACTTGACTATTAGATGACTGCATGCAACTTTTATATTTTAGATTTTGTTGCATACCTGAGGATGGAGTGACTTGAGGGACCTGACGTGTATTGGTGTTAGATCGTCCAAACGCAAATCATTTAGCTTAGAAGATGCAGTCGAGGGATTGTTCGCTGCAAGCTTTTCGATAATGTAACTCTTGATTTCATCAATGTTACATATTCCATGTTTGGATGAATCCGCTTTAAAAGAACCGATTAATTCAGTAGTCTCTTTTAGCCCCGACGAAAGGACGTTCATATCTGCTGAAAGTGCAGTTCCTTGATCATGAAGGTCAACCAGCTTATTCTGGAAGGAAGCGGTGAGGCTATCAATTCTTGAAGATATTTTGCCAGCAAGACTTTTGTAGAGCGAGTCAAAAGATTTTTGAACTTGAGAATTCAGCGAGGCAAAGCACTCAACTAGATCTTTGCCTCGGTTTTTGACAGTAATTGTACATGCATCACAGGCATACAACATAACCCTGGACCTCATCTGCGGTACCTGAGCCTCAGAGGTTGTAAACTTGGAACAAGCCAGGCAGTGTGTGGCATTACAGAAGTCGCATATGATCCTGTACTTAACCTCCTTTTCGTTTAGAGTTGTATCACACTTAAACTGACTTCACTAGATCAAACAGACTATAGAAATACAAAATTCTCTGAAATATGGTAAATTTCACTGCTTATAGCATACAAAACGTACTATATATTTTTTATATCAGATATGGAGTAAAACAGTTTTTTGTTGTAATGATGGTTCTTGGTGACTGTGAAACAAAGCCGTCGATTCGCGTTAGCGATAAGCACTAACTAACAAACTATAAGGTAGGAATATTACAGAGATCGGGAACGAGAGCTCTGCAAATTCTCACGAATTTACACCAATAAAAACGAGTAAAAACGGCGCAAATAAGTCAGAACACAGGAACACGTCAGAACAACGTAAATACTTGCAACCCTGATGTAAATGTTGGAGCATCATACTCAACACCTTGATAAAGATGATGATTGTACTGATACTCTGAACTCATAAGCCTTCTCTCCATTTTGACCCGAATATTCTGTATACTAATTCAATGTATAGTCAGGCAGTTCGGTTCACACCTCGGTAGCCCAGCCTGAATATCTGTGTTATCAATCTCACTAGGTATCGATTCTTATGGCCAACATCCTTTTATACTTATAAAGAAGGCATTCAAGATACCATAAAATGTTTCTAACCACCAAGGCTACTCTCTCTCTCTCTTTAGTCGTATGGCTGAAGTGTCGTGATCTGATGGATGCCATTTAAGTTGTGATTTGGGCAATCTTCCTCCATTTATCCCTGTCTGAGGCATTCTTGATGTTTTCTCGAAACGGAGCACCGGTGAATTCCTTAACTTGGTCGATCCCTCGTCTTGGGGAGCGTCCTCGAAGGTTACCATAAGTTTTGTTTTTGTCGGTTTAGTTTTAAACTGAATCGTAAGCTCTCTTACGCGACCCTTTCAATCAACTCTGCCATTTCTTGTTCCTCTTTCGCGATAAGGGCCGTGTCATCCACGTAGCGGAGGTTATTTATTGTCTTGCTGCCGATATCTATACCGCCTTCCCAGCCGTCTATGGCTTTCCTACCTATGTATTCACCATATATGTTAAATAACAAGGGCGACAAGATGCATCCTTGGAGAACGCCGCATTGTAAGTTAAAGGTTTTAGAGATCCTGCCATCGACCTTGACTATTCCTATGCTATTGTCGTACAACTGTGTCAATAGTATGACAAGGTGTAACGGCGTTCCCATGTCTAGTAACACTTTCCAGAGTTGAGACCATTCCACGCAGTCAAAGGCTTTACTGTAATCGAAGAAACATAGAAAAGTAGAGTTCCCGAACTCTCTTGCCTACTCGATGATCTGTCGTACGTTCATAATCTGTTCTCTGGTGCCTTTTCCGGTTACGAATCCGGCTTGTTCTTCTGGGATCTGCCACTTTAAGAAATTTTTGAGTCGGTTTAGTAGAATTCTAAGTATAATTTTACTTGGATGGGATATCAGTGCAATGGTTCTGTAAACCTAAACTAGTTTTTGCAGTTTTATCCATCTAAATTTGTTCTTAAAATTGTAATTTTGTGCTGTGTGATTAAGAACCTTTGGCAGATATGGTGAGTGTTCCATTCAACCAAAATTAATTATGCATGACTGATTACTATAATGGCTAACTCTAAAATGGCATAACCCGTGCTAAGCAGGGCTTTTCTTGCCGTCGTTTTTGGCAACATTCCTACCATATATCCTGCGTTGGTATCGCGCCTGAGATTCTCAAATTTATAAAAACTCCAGGATTATTTTGGTACTGTACAGACTGCACTAAGCAAAAAGATGTAAAAATTGGTAACAAGGTTGATGACATTGTTGAGAATATTCTGGAGATGTTTTCAGATGCAAAAGATAAAGTGAGCGAAAAGCTTCAACAATCTCTTACCTCTGTACCCGTGAATATTGGTCCTTCAGGAAGTCAGAGTTATGCAGGGATGGTCAAACGAAAGGTGATGGTTTCCGTTAGGCCTAGGGTAGCTGGGCAAACTAATGCTGCTACCAAGTCCGAGGTGAAGCAGAGTATTGATCACGTGGGAGCCATACGAATGTCGAAAGTGAGAGATATCAGTAATGGGGGCATCCTTATTGAGTGTGGTGGAACAAATGATGCTGAAAAACATAAAGAGCTCGCAAGTCTAAGCCTGTCAGACTCCTATGAGGTTAAGGATGTTAAGAACAGAAATCCAAGGTTAAAGATTGTGGGGTTGAATGGTGAAATTGGGCAAGATGAACTCCCAACAAAGCTCAAGCTGCAAAACGATGTTTTCGATGGCGTTACTGAGTGCAGCGTGTTGAGGATATGGCCTTCAAAAAAGCGAGATAATGTGTATCAAGCAATATTGGATGTAGATCCAACTTCCTATGGTAAAATTCTAAAAGGTCGCCGATTGATTGTTGATTATGATTCTTGTATTGTTTATGATGCCATACAGTTAAAAATGTGTTTAAAATGCAGCGGTCTAAATCACTATTCTAAAAATTGTAGAGCGGTAACCCGACAGTGTCCTAAGTGTTCTCTTGATCATAATATGTCTGAGTGTACGTCAAATAATTTAAAATGTATAAATTGTCTTAATGCTAAGGTAAAGTCAAATATCGAACATGCTGCTTGGGATTGTAGTAAAAGTCCTATTTATAAGAAAAAGTGGGATATGTATAGGGATACACTGTTGTCTACTGCATAGCAACTAGAATGTAATGCGAGTTTGCAGGCTGTCATTTCAGGCAGAGCTTTCGAGCCATCTGAGACACCTTCAGTGTTTTCAATATATTATCAGAATGTGCGCGGACTGAGAACAAAAACTCATGAATTATACAAGGCTTCCTATTTATGTTCTTTTGAATTGATAGCTCTGTCTGAAACTTGGCTTGATCCTGGTATATACAATACGGAAATTTTTAGTTGTGAATATAACATTTTTAGGTCTGATCGTAATTTTGCATTGACTAATACTACTAGAGGTGGTGGAGTACTGTTGGCATTAAATAAAGCTTATAGTGCTGTCCCTATTGATTTTTCTTTTTCGGAGTGGATGTGGTGGGCATTAGATTATCTATAGAGCATCGTGCAGTTTGTATTATCCTTATGTATATTCCTCCCAATCTGGCTCCTCAGGTCTACGATAGGCTTGGTGAAGAAATGCTAAATTCTAATTATTTCACTAATAATGATGAGTTAATCATTTTAGGTGATTTTAATAAGTCTTATCGCGATAATTACATTGATCTTTTATTAAACTTTTGTGAATTCATGTGTTTGGAACAGTATAATTTTGTTCGTAACGAACATGACCGTTTACTTGATTTGGTGTTTAGTAGGGGTTTAATAGGTGTCAATAGAGCGGAAAATGCGTTGATTTCTTTGGATAGCCATCATCCTGCTTTAGAGATATCACTTTCAATTAATTGTCAGAGTGACAAGTTTCAGGTTAATAAAGTGCCAAAATTTAATTTTAGAAAAGCGAGCTTTCCATCTTTGTATAATGATATGCTGAAAGCTGATTTCTCTTTTGTGCGTACTTAGGCTCTGTTGTCCTGTTGATAATGTTTGCGATAGGTTTAATTCAGTTTTAAACACTATTATTGCAAATAATGTACCTATTACACGACCAAAAAATAATAAGTATCCTTAGTGGTATAACGCTTCAATAATTCGTAATATTAAGAAAAAAAATAAGTTTTGGAATGAGTATATACGATTCAGAAATCTAAATGATTTTATCGAGTTTAAAAATTTGCGCAAGAAAGTTAAAATTGATATCGATGTGGCTTATAAAAAATATGTAAAGGAAGCTGAACGCGATTTTTCTCACAATCCTAATAAATTTTGGTCTTTTTTACACTCTAAAAAGAATTCTACTAGTATTCCAAATAATATGAATTTTAATAATGTAATTCTAAATAGCCCCCAAGATATCGTTAACGCGTTTGCAGAGTTCTTTCGTTCGGCTTATACGGACTCCTCGACATTTCGGATAGGTGATCATAATGGTTTAAGTAATTCGCCTACATTAGTTATTTCGGAAGTGGGGGAGGAAGATGTGACGCGGGCACTAAAAAGGTTGAAACCAAAGTCTACGGCGGGTCCTGATGGTATTCCAGCTTTCTTCATTAGGGACTGTGCGGCGATTTTTGCGAAGCCACTTACTGATCTTTTTAATTTGTCTATAAAGTCTTTATCCTTTCCAAAAAGCTTGAAAAAATCCAGAATATGTCCCGTATTTAAGAAGGGTGATGAATGTATGGTTGAAAATTACAGACCGGTAGTAATATTGAACAATTTTTCGAAAGTTTTTGAGACTGTATTGCATGAAATCATCTTTAGTCATGTCAAATTAAAAATTATTCCTGAACAACATGGTTTTTTTTTCCAGGACACTCTACTATTACGAATTTGACCACGTTAACTCAGTTTATCTCGGAGAGTCTGGATAGCGGAAGTCAAGTTGACCTTATTTACACAGATTTTTCTAAAGCATTTGATAGGCTTGACCATGGTATTCTGCTCAGAAAGTTGTTTGATTGTGGGCTAAGTAATAATTTTATATTTTTTCATATCTAATTGACAGGCAATTGTCCGTAAAGTATCGTGGTTTCGAGTCTGTCTTTATTAATGCCACCTCTGGGGTGCCACAGGGTTCAGTCCTTGGTCCCTTGTTTTTAATATTTTTATAGATATTAAATTGATTATATTAAATCACATTCACTTCTTTATGCTGATGACTTAAAAATATTTCGTAAAGTTGACTCGCTAAGTGATTGCGTTTACCTTCAAGAGGATATTGTCTCATTGGGTCGATGGTGTGATTCAAACAATTTACACCTTACTATAAACAAATGCTTTGGCTTATCATTTACTCGTAGAACTACCCCAACTTACTTTGCATACAGTATAAATCGGACTGTTTTGTTGAGGTGTTCTCAATTTAAAGATCTGGGTATTACTTTTGACGCAAAGTTATCTTTTGTCAATCACATCAATGAGCTAATTTTAAGCTCTTGCTTGTCTGAGAGACTTCCTTCCTTCTATTTTGTTCTTTACTTTCCTTTTGCTTTTTTGTAACACTTGTTCTTTGGTGGTTAATAGAGTTGTTTTGAGGCTTAGCCACATTTCTTGTGGATTTGACTGTCTTAAGGTATCCTAATCTGTTATTAGGTTTTGCTCCAATTTTTGTTTGAATTTTTCCATGTTTCCTGGTTCTAAGGAGGGAGTTATTTGCTCTATTTTCTTTGTTTTTATATGAATCCTGACTTTAGCTAGCAGGAGTTTGTGGTCACTTCCACATTTTTTTCCAGGTAGAGTTTTCACGTTATTGACGCTTGATTTCCATCTAGCTGTTATGAGGAAGAAGTCAATTTGATTCTTGTATTGTTCTCCTGGAGATATCCACGTGTATCGGCGTCTTGGGTGTTGAGGGAATATGATATTTGTGACGGCTAAGTTATTTTCTATACAAAACTGTACGAGCTTTTGACCGGAATCATTCCTCTTGCTCAAGCCGTAACTTCCGATCAATTGCCTTATTTGTTCCTCTTCTTGCGTTTGCCCAATTTTGGCGTTAAAATCGCCTTGTATACATGTTACTTCTTTGCTGGATATTTGCCTAATAGTTCTTTCTAATTGGTGGTAGAATTCATAAATTTCCTCCTCCTGCACGGTTTAGCATTGATCTTTATCGTAAATATTCTTGAGTTAATAGGGTTGTAGCCCAGTACACTTGATTGTAGTTGCCTATTAATGACTATCGCCACTCCATGTATTGAATGTTTGGTGGCCAGAGAAATATATGGTGTTACCATTTTTGGTGTTAAAATGTCCTTGACCTGCCCAATGCGTTTCGGACAGACGAACTATTGTGATATTTGATGTTTCCCGTTCAATAATATCTAAGGGTGTGAAACGAGACCCTGGACATTCCAAGTGGCAATTGATATGTTCATGAGATTCTCTTGGGAAGTTACTATAGGTAGTCATCCCCTGGCTTTCCTCTAGGGGTTGGGATGTGGGAAGGTAAAACTGGTTTGGATAGGATAGAGGGTGTAAGGCTTAATCTCTCCAGGAACGGGTGTCGGAGAGATTAAGGGCTTGCAAGGGCAGGGTCGCCATTCCCTGAGGAGGTCTGTTTTTCATCAGGATCATGGAGAAGTACCTCCCGCTACCCTAAACGGCTACTACCTGTTCAATATTGTCGGAGCCCAACTTAACATCACATTCATACCTTAAAAGTGCATACTCCGTTGATTGAATATATATTTGTTACCAAGTTGACCGGGTTCGTCTGCAAACGCTGAACCCATTTTACTCTCATGAATTGTAAGGGATTCGTGAGCTAGCAACAGAAGACGAAAGGGGGGCGAATAATTTTGGCTGTGAGCGATACCGAATAGTGCCCCCTAGGCTTGCAGGACCCATTCTACGTTTCTTAATTGAATCAGTGATTAAAGACAATCTATTCCTTAGACCATAATTGCGTCTAAACGAAGAAAGGACCAAGCAGTTCTTCCGGAGTAACAGGAAGCTGGAAGCTGTTTCTGGTTTTTGAGGTGCATCTATTTTCAACCCGAGTGCATCTATTTTCAAACCGAGTCCATGTAATCAAACTAGATTGTGGCTGAGTAAAGGTAGGAACAGGCAACATTCCCAGTATAAGAAATCGACGAATATGTTCTTAGGCTCCTAGAACCCTAATATTCTTTCTGGACAATATAGGTTCTGAGCTATCATCTACGTAAAACCTGCCTCTACGTAATCCAACCGTAGTGCGACTGACCAAAACCAATAATTCTGTTTACAGTTTTGCAGATGAAAGTACTCTTTTCTCCCAATTTAGATTGGAAAAACCTTTACCAGCGACTGAGACTTATCACCGCAGAGATGAGCAGATTAAAACCATTAATCAAGATCTGGAGAAAGTTCGAACCTGAGGCGACAGGAATTTGGTCCAGGTCAATGCAGCAAAACCCCAAGCATATCATTATGGTAGATTCGACCATTCCTTTATCCTCGCCAATCGAACTACTGGGTATCTCGGTCAATAGCAATATGTCTTGGCATCAGCACGTTGCTAAAATCGCAAAATCACTTCGTAGAAGCTTGGTGCGCTATTTTGCAACAAAAAAACTGTATACACCGCAGCAACTGTTCTTGCTGTACAAAGCGCAAATAAGACCCTGCTAAGAATATTGCTCACACATCTAGGGTGCCGCACCTAAGCACAGCCTAAAGCTGCTGGACTCCATTCAGAAGAGAGATGTGCGTCTGGACGGCGACCAGGAGTTGATCCGGGACCTGGATAACTCTTTGTACAACTGGAAACACCTAGAACGTCGCTTTAAAAGGACTCCTTTGTCTGGCGCACTGCATTACTGTGGAACTCACTTCCAGGACATCTGTTTCCCCCTAATTACAACCTACAACTATTCAAGAAGCGTGTCATCAACATCTTCGCACACACACCGCTCGTCGAATGCCATAGGATCTCCCTTTACTGTGTATGTCACTGCCATAAAAAAAATTCTAAAAATGAACGGGGCAAATTTCTTCGGTATGAAAGCTAGAGAAAACTACTCCCCTGAACCCTCGTAGGACCATTTACTTAGAAGCTACCTCCGCAGAACCGAACCGAATTTGGGTTAGACTAAGAAAGGACTAAGCAATTTTCTTCAGTATGAAGCATTGAGAAAATTGCGCTTAGGCTTCCACAACCGGTTTTTACCCCCTGGGTAGAATAGATTCTGCAAGACCATCTACCTGAGTTCAGAATCGTACCGGATTTCAACTAAACTAAAGGAACAGTCGATAGTCCTTGTGAAACCATTTCACGTCCTACGATCCCTTCTTTGACGCGTAGAGGTAAATAATATAATACCCCGACTAAAAGAGGAATGAATCAAAGGTTCGATGCTAATGGGCTAATGCTGGGTGGGTACAGCCATCCATGCAGGAGATATGTAGACCTCCTATTTTAGTTGCTTCGGTAAACGAATGGCCTCAGATTCGACGAAACCAAACAGAACAATCTCCAGGTGATTAATTGACAGTCGTCATTGTTGGAATAATAACATGCGATGTTGTTTTTGGAATAATCACCTGGAGACTATGCGGTATTGCTTTAAAAGGGCTCGTGAATGGAGGATCTCCTGGTTGTAGTTACTTTTAGTAAGTAAAAGGTCAAAAGGTATTAAGGCAAAGGATCACATAATAAGAAAATATTGGTGTACGTTTTCAGCAACGCTTTTCTTAATCTTGCTAAGTAAGTTGAAACGTATCATATTAGGAAAAGTAAATTGACTACTGAACCCTTAACAGCGAAATGGTTATCATAAATGCAAAAATACTATACTAGTTTGTACGTACTCTGAATATCGATCCAAATGTCCCTCCTTCCACTCGTATTTTATGACCCTCCAAGGCGATAAATAGCATATTTTTAGTATCGAGATGAAAAACAACACTTGAAACACTTTATACGTTATGATAAAATTCTTAAAATATCTTCCTGCACTTGATTTATGTAATAATTCCTGTAATTTGATTAGTTTAGGGTGTTCTACGTTTAATATTAGTTTTACATTATTACTAGTTTTGTTATTTCAGTACAATAGTACTGACTTCAGAGTTCAAAACTCTCTGATTCAGTACATCAGTGACGCTTTTTGAAAATGACAATGTTGGTAATTACGAAAAATAAATCATTTCTAAAATTATAAAAAATGGTCGTAGTAGTACTCGCTGAATTGACATTATTTGGCATTTTTGTGCCAAGGCATCACTTTAATATGGATATCTCTTGAAGTGCCATGCAGGATGGCCCAACGAAAACTTTGCACCTCATTTTCAGTACTGAAAATATAGAAAAACGCTCGGACCCGTCGATGATTGATTCTAAACGGACAATTTGTATGTATGTATTTTCGACCCTTCAACTTCAACCTCCAAGCAAGTGTGACCGTTACCCCCAAAATTTGTAATGATAATGGATGTTGAGTGATGCCTCATTTTAAAGGCCTGATTATTTTTACCTCCAAGTTTAAGGTTACTGCTATTATGCCCGTTGATATCTGTGGGGAAAAGTTTTTAGTTTAATTTAATCTAATTTAATTAATCACAAGAGCTACAGACTTCAAAATTAAGGTCTAAAAACCTTTAAATGGAGGTACCACTAAATCATTTTGGCGGGTGATGGGTTTCTTCCCTAAAATTTGAAAGAGTAGGTTTCCTTATTTGTAATTCTGTCCTTGAAAAAGGTAAATACAAAAAATCGTCAGTTACTTTTCTGATCAGTTTATTATATACTAGAAATGGTAGCCATTTGCCTCCATGCAATTAAATAAATTACGTTACATAACACATCGGGTGTAACTTGGTGGCATCCATGAATTATGCGATTCCGCAAATCTTCCAACGATTCAGGTTGCGTAGCATACGTTTTAGACTTCAAATGACCCCAAAGAAAAATTCTATTGGAGTCAAATCAGGTAACTTTGGTGGCCACTCAATATGACCCCTCCTTCCGATTCAGTTTCGGAGAAGGTTTTCATCTAAAAATTGACGCGCCCCGGTTGGGCGAAATGAGAAGATGCATGGTGTTGCTGAAAAATTATGGGCCATGGTCTTCTTCAGTTTCTATTATTTGTACGAGGGTTGGATGAAGACCATTCTCCAATAATTCCAGATACTTTTTGGCCAAAAATACAAATGCTAATTAAGGGATCTTCTTCCAACTCTCATTTCGCTGTGGATGAACATAATAATGCACAATTTTAGGGTCACAAAGTACTCGATGAAATCTCCAAAAAGAAGTATAGCACGATCCTTCTCCCCTATTCGAATTTCGTATGTTGATGCTACGTAGGTAAAAAGGAGGACACATATTTCCTTCTGGAATAATTTTCATTTTAAATACCAAAAATCAAAGTGTAAAGTTTCCATTGGGCCCCCTTATATTATTCGCAGTGTTGTTATTTCAGAACAGTACAAACTGACTTCAAACATGTTGTTTTCTACGTTGATGCCTAGCGAGCTTATAGATGAGGCCAGAGTCAGTGTTTGTCATGTCATTGATAAGTCATTGATGGCAGCAATCTGATTTTCTCGCTCGCGTTGGAAACGAGCAGCGGTCATTGGAGTCCGCGACATGAATGAGGATATAAGAGTGCTGTCGTCCGCAAAGCTGTAAATAGAATTGTTTATTTTGAAATGCCATTAAATGGTATATGTACAGTGGAGCTTTCGACTGAAAAAGTCATAAACGAGCTAGCAAAACATAATCTTGCTTTATCTAAACTTCCTAAAATAAAATCATATCTGATGATCTATTTTTAATGCTGATGTGATGGCAATGATTTATGTGTACTTGGAAATATCAAAGCAAATTTGGGAAAGTGCAGTTGAATTTCGTGACCATTGATATAGGACACACCTTCATTATTGACTACTTTAAATGCATTCGTTAATCGTTTCGCTGACGAATTCATTTCCTATTAAGCAAATGGTTCATATCTCTCAAATATACAGGAATTTTAAAAGTTTTAGAAAATTACTGGTTTTGTATCTATATTCAGGGTGTTTCCTGAGCACATGCAGAAAATTTACGAGCATATTTCTAAGCCAATTATAAGTAAACAAGTGTATATAAACATGTATCCGCAAATGTTTCGTTTGCGAGATACAAGGTGTTTGTTATAAAATCAAATTTTTGCACAAAATTGCGTAATCGGGGGTATTTTTGAGGTGAGAAATCCTAAATGGGCTTTAGTTTTTATGCAGCACTTAGACGGCGCTACGTACGCTATTTTATTTACTTTAATTTGCCCTCCAGCTGTACGACGAACGGGTGCGCTCTTGCTGTCTGACCTGACTATCTGACAGGCGTTGCTGGAGGCGGGATAAGGCGGGCTAAATCTTGGGAACATCTGCCGTGAAAATATTATTTGTAAAACAGGGAGATCTGAGGTGTTTCAGACTAACCAGGTCCCGGGTCGCCGACAAGACGCACAACTCTCTTCTGTATGAAATCCAGCAGCTTTAGGGCGTGCTTAGATACGGCACCCCAGATCTGTGCGCAATATTCTAAGCACGGCCTTATTTGCACTTTGCAGAGTAAGAGTAGCTGCTGCGGTGTATAGATACAGCTTTTTGTTGCGAAATAGCGCACCAAGCTTCTAAGAAGCTGATTTTGCGATGTTAGCAACGTGGTCACGCAGGGACATATTGCTGTTGACCGAAACACCCAGTAGTCCGATTTGCGAGGATGAAGGCTGTATTGGCTTTCTTGGTAAACGGGGCTGCTCGAGTTTTTGCTGCATCGAACTGGACCAAATTTTTGTCGTCTTAAGTTCGAACTTTCTCCAGATCTTGATTAATTGTTATAATCTGCTGCTGTCTGCGGTGATAAGTCTCAGTCGCTGGTAAAGGTTTTCCTGATCTAAATTAGTAGACAATGGTACTGTCATCTACAAAACTGTAAACAGTTTCAACGCAGAAAACAACATGTCTTGGCGTAATCACGTCACCAAAATCGTCATGGCACCAGCAGAAAAGCTAGGAGCATTCTATAGAGCAAAAATTGTATACACCTCATCAGCTCTTACTGCTCTATAAGGCCCAGATAACAACTAACCCTTGCTCAAGATATTGGACTCCATACAGAGGAGAGCAGTCGGTCTTGTGGATGACCCAGAGTTGATAAATATCTTGATAGTCTTGAATATCGAAGAAAAGTAGCGACCTATCTCTTTGGTATCGATACTACTACGGAAGGTGTTGGCACTCATGATTCCGCCCAGAGTTGTTCCAAACACCCGTCAGACACAAGCTGCTCATCAACGTACGATTCAGTTGCGAACACCTAAGACGTTGCTGTTGGACTCATTTATCTGGAGCACTGCCTCGCTCTAGAATGGACTTCCGAGTAACGTCTTACGCGAAAACAACAACCTACAGCGCTTCAAATCCAACGTCCACCGTCTTCTCCGCACATGCGCTGCTCGTTGAGTGATGGTATAAGATTTTCCTTTACTGTGTGTGCCGAACATAAAGAAAACCTTCCTGTAACATTCATTCAGGGTCTCACGGTGTATAAACAATTTAATGGGACCATATCTTCATAAGGTATCTATCGCATCCCGTGACTCCTTACTCAGAAAATACAATATATAGAAGCTGTTTCGTTGAAAGGAAATTTTAGTCAGATTCTTATGGAGTTCTTTAACATATTTTATTTCCAGGACATTAATCTTGAAAATTGCATTTATATCTTTGTTCAGGTAGCCAAGAAGTACAACAACATTCAGACCACACACCACTAGTGATTCAGACAGAACATACAAGCAAAAAATCAATACAAATCAATTGGATATTTAATAAATCTTTAAAGGAGTCTAGACCCTTATCAATTGTGCAAACACCTAAAAAAAGCATTACTTCCTAATTAGTGGCTATAACAGTGGCAACAAAAATATTTAAAAAAAAAAATAAGCTTCTTCAAAGAATCAGATAAAATATTACAAATTTTTTTAAATAATAAAACGTAAATAATAAATAACCAGATGAAAGGCACCAGTTTAAATGATCATCAATCACAAGTTTCTGCAACAATAAATCAAATGTGCCTAAAGTAAAATAAATGAAATTCTAAAATAAAACGATTAGATAAGAGATAAAAAATAAGCAAGAAAATATTCGAGCAAAGAGCAGTAGATATTCTGAAGGATTTTTAAATTTAAATTTATTTACTGATTTTATAGAACTTTTGTTAACGTGCATAATTACGAAATACAGATTTTTTTACTCAAATTAGTGAAGACAACAATTTACAAACCACTTTAACTCGGTTTACTTTTCCATAAACGCCACTTTTCGATAAGATCGTTGCGGGGTCCTTTGATATGTTCCATATCCGAACAAGCTGAATATTGAAAATTTTACAATTTGGAAATCAAATTTTACACTATGTTCTCTTTTCAGGGAGAAAAGCAGCGATATGGCGCTAAGTAGAGAAGAACGACGTCGCCGTCGCAGAGCAACACAAAAATATAGAACCGCTCACGCCACCAGAGAAAGGATACGGGTAGAGGCATTTAATGTCGCTTTTGCCGAACTGAGAAAGCTGCTACCTACTCTACCACCTGATAAAAAGTTATCAAAAATTGAAATTCTCAGGCTTGCCATTTGCTATATTGCATATTTGAACCATGTTCTAAAATCGTAGAATCCTTGTAGGTACTTTCTTAAGTGATCTATTTTCTAAAATAGGATGGCATTATTTGCCAGATCTCTATTGTTTTGTTCTGTAGTATTTATTTGTATTATTATTATTATTATATATTTTGAGCCGACCCCACTTAGTGATTTGGGTATTGACATATTCGTCAAGTATTATATCAAAGGCTTTTACCTATTTTTCGGCAGCTTTTATACCAAAAAAAGTCGTCAAAGTCATTTAAACGATGTCGAATCTTAAAATGATTCGGGGACCAATTATTTTCGCCTATTTTTGAACCTGAATATAAGGGTGTACAGATCCACTCTTTGAGAAAAGATATTGAATACTCAAATATTTTAATTTCATTCAGGAGTTTCGTATATAGGCTGTTAAAGAATTCGATGTGTTTTTTCGAGCTTTCAAGGATGAATTATTATGTGTTTTTTAAATTTATTATTCTACGTTATTTTTGCTAAAAAGTAATTTCTCAAATTTGTATGTTATTATTTTATATTTTTAATTTAATGCTTTTTGAGAATTTTTTTTCTTATTACTTATAGTTTAGCAACAATATATAGACATTTAAAACAATAATGTCAATATCTTGTAGGATCATCTCGAATATTCCAACCTTTTGACATCGCCGTGATATACTATGTGCTAAATTATCAATAAATCATCGAGGAATATTTTCCAATTTTTTTCGTATAGCCACAGCGAGTTCTTCCAGAGTTTGAGGAGCATTTTCTCTTGATCGTACTAATAATTTTAGGCGAGACCATACATGCTCTATAAGCTAGAGATTTTTTAGCTAGATTCGAGCATTGACATTATTTGCCTCAAAAAACTCATGAACAACTCGAGCCCCGTGTGGTCTCGCATTGTCGTCGACCAAGAGATAATCTGGTCCAAAATTTTCCGCAAAAAGTAAGACCATATTTTTTTAAATGTCGTCCCTATAAACTACCGCATTTACAGTTGCATTTGAAAAAAAAAGTTCGGTTTTGCCGTTCCATATCACTCCTGCCCAAACTAACCAAAATCCTCCTGGGGCGCCATACATTCTTCCATATATTGATCCCCAGGTTGATGCCAAACTAAAACTCGTCCATCTGAATGGATCAGATTGAAACGAGTTTCATCCGTAAATAAAAAATTTTGCCACTTTTCGACCCAAGCTAAATGTTCTTGCACCCAAATATGAGGCGCTCTTTTACATTTACCTATTCTTCTAACCCTAAAATAAACCGTTACATCAAGGCTAGGGATAAGTTGCATTTTTTGTGTACCTTCAATTATTCCTATTCAAAATCCTTGTAATATTTCTATCTGAAGCAACAATGCAGATGCCTTAAGATATCTGAAATTGAGTGTTCTTCTCCTCCTTCTGGCGCTCATGACTAAATTGCGCTCAGCATGCTCATTAATGTTTCTCTCTCTACCCCCAACATCATCAAACAGCCCTTCGCGTCCACTGATGGACATAGACCTCCCTTAGTGTTTGCCATCTCTTTCGATCTTGAGCGTCCTGCATCCAGGTTCCCAGGATTCTTTTCATGTCATCAGTCCATCTTGTTGCTGGTCTGCCTCTATTTCTATTGGATTCGTGCCTCGGCCTCCACTTCAAAATACGTTTTGACCATCTTCCGTCCGTTGTTCGTGCCAAATGTCCAGCCCAGTTTCACTTCAAGATTTCAACTCTTTCTATGACGTCAGTCAAACTCGTTCTATGCCGTATAGTTGCGTTGGGTATCCTGTCTTTCAGAGAGAAACCCCAGCATTGACCGCTCCATTGATCTCTGAGCAACTTGCAGCTTGTGTGCCGTTCTTTGGTTATATGTTTCCGTTTGAGACATATAGGAATGTCTGATTTAAAAATATCCTTAGCCCTACCAAATGCCGCCCACGCCAGGCCTATTCTCATGTTCAGCTCGCAGTTCTGATTACCTCGGCCAATCCTGAGCTCGTGTCCCAAATATTTATATGAGGGAACCTGCTCGATGCTCCTACCGTCAACAGAGATGTTATCGCTCAAGACAAGGTTGGTCATAAATTGCGTCTTCCCAAAATTCATTTTTAGTCCGACCTCTTTGCACACTTCTTGAGGCTCCCCAGCATAGTCTGTGCCTGGTCAATACTGTCGGCAGTTATGGCAATGTCATCCGCAAATCTCAGGTGGCTCAACAGCTCTCCGTCGATATTTATGCCCATTTCTTCTCAGTTTATTCTTTTAAAGGCATATTCTGGTATGGTGGTAAAGATTTTCGGAGATATTGTGTCGCCCTGACGAACTCCCCTCTCGATTTGAAATTTATTTGTGTCTGCATGTAACCTTACACATGCAGTTGCCTGCTTGTGTACGTTCTTCAAAATAGAATTATAAGGATAGTCAATACGACAATCCGCCAGCACCAGCGCTAGCAGCATCTTGTGTTGATTTACGAAGTCGAAGGCCTTCTCGAAATCTATGAATACTAAGACAAGTGGTTTGTTATACTCGATGGTCTTTTCTATTAGAGTCTTGATCGTTTGAAGATGATCGTTTGTTCCATACCCTGCTCTAAATCCAGCCTGTTCTCTTGGCTGGTATAAGTCTAATTTAGATGTTAGACGCTCTGTTATAATCTTCATAAAGAGTTTGTAGACATGTGACAGTAAGCTTATGGGTTTATAGTTTTCTAGTTTTGCGATGTCTCCCTTTTTCTGCATTATGATTATTACAGCATTATCCCATTGGGAAGGTGTTTTTCCCTTCAGAAGACATGCATTGAAAAGCCTGTATATATTCTTAAGCAATATGTTTCCTCCTGCCTTAATTGATTCGATAACAATTCCCTCTTCGCCTAGGGATTTATTGTCCTTCATTTCTTTCAGTGATGTTCTTACCTCATCCAGGGTAATATCAGGAATATCATCAGAACCCTGATTTTGGACATGAGGCACGTTTTCAGGTAGATTTTGTTGTTTTTTGTTTTTTTCTGTATAAAAGCCCTCCACCAACTTTAAAATTTCTTCCTTGTTTGAGGTAACATGACCTGCCTCATCCTCTAGCTTACAAATGTTTTTGGTACCAGATGAGAAATTTCGCATTTCGTGCGTGTGCTTAAAATTTAGTTCTCTTCTTTGTTTCATAAGACTCTTTGTGTTTTCACTAAGCTTATATTTTGGCTTCTTGTGCATCTTTTAAAATTGTGTTAATTTCTCTATTCCCTGCTTCGATATTTACTTCCTTACTTCTCGCAAGCTCAGAGTCCTTCAGTTCGAGGTCTATCTGTTTCTGGTATTCACCCAGGTCTTTGACATCAGGCCACCTTTGAGGTGTTTTATACTTATAGTCACCTTTGCTCTCACTATTCTATGGTCGGTATTGAATGAAAATTTATTTAGTACGTTTACATCTTGCACAATCTTTTTCCTGTCGGTGATGATATAATCGATTTCATTATTAGTAATTCCGTCTGGGCTTGCCCACATCCAGCGCTTTTGTTTACTCTTCTTAAAAAATGGCGTACACCGTGGTATGCTAAGAAGTCAAGGAGTGTATTTCCTCTTTCGTTCCTCTGACCATAACCATGTTCTCCCATCGCGATCTCAGCTTCATCCTTTTTGCATCCCAGTTTTGCATTCAAGTCTCCTATGATAAGGTCGTTTTCATAAAAACCTTCCACTTCTTCGGCGGGATGTGTAGTTGTTGTGGCGTAGACCTGAATAACTTTTAGTCTGTATTTTGAGCTCAGTCTTAGCACAAGAAACGCCACTCTCAAGCCTACACTGCCGATCTGGACAACGTTGCTAGCGTGTTTCTTGTTTATTAAGAAACCTACTCCTCCTTCCGTTGAGTTGTTGTCTCCTTTGTGATAAAACAGGTGTCCTGATTTCAATTTTATTTGTTGTTCTCCCTTTCTTCTAACTTCGCTTGATCCTACAACGTCCCAGTTTATGTGCTTGAGCTCCTCTTCCAACTCCAGCAATCTTTCCTCTGATGACAGTGTTCTCGTATTCAGTGTAGCAACTTGCAGTCATCGTTTTTGATAGCCTGAGTGATTTTTCGCACCCTCTGTTCTTCGTCCTTGTCGACCGCTATCGTAGCCGGGGATCGGTGAACTGCCGCGCCGGTGACTGAGGGCCGTAAGTTTCCTGTCGTACTCATAAGTATATAACTACGTGTGTACGTGCCCCCACTGTTTGGATAAACCTTTACTTAAGGCGATCAATTGAGCTTTTGCCCACATTAAAAAGAATGGCTACATTCCAAACCTTCATCTCTTAGTTTAACACCCTGATGTACATGGCACGCTCATTTTTTTAAACGAGGCATTTTAGAAAAAAAACTTGCAATTTTTATTGTTTGCGATGAAAACGAGCCTAGAGCATCTGCCTCTGTGTCTCAATAAAACAATGCAACTATTTAGTCCTTTCCAGATATATCAGCTGAATCTCCCACTGGTCGGGTCCGACAGGGATGGAAACAGGTGTCCCACAGGGTTCTATCTTGGGGCCTTTCCTTTTCTTACTCTACGTTAATGAGATGGATAATTATATCGGCTCTGGACTAATCTGTCAATATGCGAACGATATATCAATAATAGTGACTGGTTTGACCCCAGGTGGACTTACTGTGGCGTGCTCGGAGCGGAGTCGATGAGGTCGTAATGTCGGGATTATCATTTAAGACTCAACGTGGATAAGACTGGTCTTTTGGCATTTTCTATGCTGAATACCTCAATAGAGTCATCATATGTTAGATTTGACAAAACATCGATCCCAGTCGCAGATAGCATGACATTTTTGGGTCATTTGAATGGCTTTTGCGGTCTGTTAAGGCAGCTTAGGGATTAGTTGTTTCTGAGCACTGTAAGGATGTTCTATCCCTCTAATATACAGTCAGTATTAAGCCATGGCATTCTGTTCTGGGGATCTGGATAAAGTGCCAGCAATGTTCTCAGGGTACAGAAGCGAATATCACGCTCTATTTTTGGTCTACTTTGAACAGTTTGACATTTTGACAGTGCATTCGTCATATTTTCTTTCATTTGTTGTCCTTGTAGAAAAGAATCCCTCTTTATTTGCCATCGTTTCTCAGACCTACGCCCAAACCATGACAACACAAAGAAGCTTGAGCATACCAATGCACAAGTCTACATTCTTTGAGAGAGGGCCACTGTGTCGAACTAGTAAGGCTTTCAATATGCTTCCTAGTGAGCTGCAAAGGATCTAAAGCATTTTTATTTAAAAGACATACCTAACAGAACTTAAAACAGAAAAATATCCTTTGCATACTTACATCTTCATTTGCTATTGCTTTTGTTTCTAATAGGTAATTTACACTATACTATACTATAGTACATATTTCTGTGTTCTATTTGTATTTTAGACATGTCATTTGTTTGTTATTTTATTTATTTTGTATAATTTATTTTGAGTAATGCAAGGTTAACGTATGTCGGGTAGTTAAAGTTGCCCATTTGGTGACGTTGCTTTGTCATTTTGTATGATGTTGCTGGCAATAAAGGATATTATTATTATTATTATCTCCAAGCTATGTAGGGGCAATCCACTCATACCAGGTTCAACATCAACCACTTATTGTGACTCAAATCACATGAGATTCAATGCGGGAAATTACTATATATAATTACCACAGAAGGAAATATGTGTTAGAGGCCGTACAAAGGTTTAATCAATAGACACGATTGTTGCAATTGGGTAGACGGAGATCGTCACTGCATGGTTTGGACTCAGCATTTCCAGAAGCTTAGTGCATGGAATGTTGTTAATGGGAACTTAGCTGGACCATTAAAGAACTTTTAAAAGTAGCTCTTATCCCTGCGATTGTCATTGCTATATTGACGGAAGACCCGTCAAC
Source organism: Pissodes strobi (assembly GCA_016904865.1). Taxonomy (NCBI): domain Eukaryota; kingdom Metazoa; phylum Arthropoda; class Insecta; order Coleoptera; family Curculionidae; genus Pissodes; species Pissodes strobi. The sequence goes on along the minus strand of JAEQML010058262.1, from coordinate 888 downwards.
CGGATGGAGCACCACACTTTTATTTACCATCAGGGAATTGGGCGTCTTGAATTGACCGGATGACCACCGCGTTCTCCAGATCTTGCTTCCATTTTTTTCTTTATAAAAATTAAAGAAACATAAGATGTTACAAATGAAACACAATAATCCTGATGATTTGCAACGGGACACTGAGACTTGTGAGGTATTTTATTTGAGATTTTAGGAGTCAAAACATCCTAATATCACGTCCGACCAAGACCAGTGAAACTAGTAATAAGTAGTACTGAGACTTTTCTTTATGAATAAAATTCCTCTAAAACTGGTCTCTTCAAATTCATCAATTCGGAATTACCCGGTCTACTGCAATTCTGTCCTAATAATATTAATACTTTAATAAAAAAGGAACCAAAGAGAATTCTACTAGGATAAGAAAACCACACGTTAAATATTTGGCCTCCGAAATGGGGCCAGACTCTGAATAGCCTGGCCGCATCGATCCAATGTCGCTTGAAATGCGGCTGCGGCGAACTCGCTGTTGCCAATTCGCGCTGGAAGCTCGTCTGGTCGAAAAACAAAAGCGTACGCAGCAGCCCTGGTGGCACACCGACCGACACGTGGCGTATTCATGTATATTGCGAAACATCGGCAACCTAGCGCAGGAAATGCTCGAATCGTCCGAGGGTTAGCGCCGCGAATTAAAACATTGTAAGCGCATTGATGTCTCCAAGTCGTTTCACGTGCACCCATAAAGATGAGCTTTCTTATCGTAGTAGAATTTTCTTTGATAATAGCTAAAAATGGCTAATTGTGCCAATTATAATAAGCAACATTAATGTAAGCATGTAGGTATCTAATTTAAATGATATTATATTTGTCTTGTTTTACAAATTGTAAATACAATTTTTT
>MU192206.1:10471-20545 GCA_016904865.1 Pissodes strobi | reverse complement strand
TCTATGCCCTCGGCAAGAATTTTTCGATTGAGTGCTATTTGTATGCAGATTATAAGGCCCTCGGCCTATGCACTATCTAACTCAATCTAACCATTGGGGAAGTCAAATGTTTAGGTCCTCGACCATAAGCTTAACTAATTAATAATTTATAATAAGAATAAAAATAACAATTTTTTGTATTGCGAAGCCCTCGGCCGGGACGTATTCTTTTTCTATTGCCCTCGGCAAGAAAAAAAAATCGATCGAGTGCTATTCGTACGCAAATTACAAGGCCCTCGGCCTATGTATACTTTAATTTCTATTTCTCTCGGTTAGGTCAACGTATTGTGCCTTACTGAAAAACTGCATGAATATGAATTTAATAAGCCCTCGGCTGTTATGCAAGGTTTTTTAATTATTCTAATTACTTAAAATAGTCTAGTTGTAATTAATGAGCTTACGTAAACAAATGAAATACCGAAAATAAAAATTGATTATGTTCTACTAAATGAAATCCAGCTATTTTATTTTTAATCTCATGTCTAAACTTTACATTTCACGTACTCGGTACAGACTACTTCTTTTTACCTCTCTATACCCTAGCTAATCTGGCCCCGGGGCCTACTACTTTTAGCACTACTCAGTTTTTTTGGTTTTCGTGAAACCCGATATTATACTTATTTTTTTTTTGTGACAACAAACCGCCCAGATAGCAATCTCTGTTTAGCCACATACATTTGTATTATATATATTATTTTTTAACAAAATCTAATCTTACACAAACCTCAATACAACTTATCAACTGTACATTGTATCATTGTACGTAGATATTTGGCCCTCGGCCTACTATATAGGAAATTGATTAACCTAAACAAGCATAAACGAACCCCAAAACAACTAATCAACGACCATTTATTGTTCGTAAATATTAGGTCATCGGACTAGTTCTATATAGACAATTTATTAACACTTACTTGAGGAACTGGACAATATACTTTCCCTTCTTTTCGACATTTTATTTCACAAACACAAAACAAAACACGATTTTTGAACGTATTCGAAGGATACGGAAAACAGAATGAGTAAGCATCGAAGTGCGATAGCAGACTCGGGTTGGGGATAAAAAACTTTATGCTTTAAAAACGTATCGATAGGTATGGTGATTCAGAAACTACAATGTAATCATATCGGAAGACAAGCGATGGAAAATTCTAATTTTCAGGTCTTCAATAGAAAAAGTCAAGGGGTGTCAGATCAGGCATCCTTGCAGCCCAGTTAAGTTTCCGTCAAAGAAGTCTGGCCCTTTTTCATTTTTATGGCAGTGGCACACACACTAAAGAGGGTGCCATAGGATGCACTCGACGAGCGTTGTGTGTGCGAAGATGTTAATTGACACGGTTCTTAAACAGTTGTGGGTTGTAATTAGGGGGAAACAGATATCTTGGGAGTGAGTTCCACAGTGATGCAGTGTGCCAGACAAAGGAGTTCTTGTAAAGCGACGCCGACGTTCTAGGTGTTTCCAGTTGTACGACGAACGGGTGCGCTCTAGCCGTCTGTCGTCTGTCGTGACTAACTGACAGGTGCTGCTGGGGGCGGGATGATACGGGCAAATCAGGGGAACATTGGCCGTGAAAATATCAATAAAACAGGGAAATATCGGCCACATGACTGCGGTGTTCCAGACTATAAAGATCCCGAGTCAACTTCGGGTCGCCGACGAGACGCACAGCTCTCTTCTGAATGAAATCCAGCAGCTTTAGGGTATTCTTAGGTGCGACACACCAGATGGGTGAGCAATACTCTAAGCACGGATCTTGATTATTTGTTGTATTCTGCTCCTGCCTGCAGTGATAAGTCTCAGTCGCTGGTAAAGGTATTTCTGATCTAAATTGGGAGACAAGGGTACTGTCATCTGCAAAACTCTAAACAGGATTATTGGTTTCCGTTAGCAGGTCATTGATATAGATGAGAAACAGAGTTGGCGAAAGTATTGCGCTCTGAGGCACTCCCGCATTTATGGTGAATGTGTCTGAGGTGGGTCCATCAATTGCAACGTGCAGAGATCGGTTGTTAAGGAAACTGGCAAGCCAGCTGCAGAGAGACGCTGGCAGTCCGAAGGACGATAGTTTGTTGAGCAATCCGTCATGCCAAACGCTGTCGAATACCTTCGAAATATCTAACTCAATCGCTCGAGATTCTCCATGGTACTCAATTGCCCTACTCCATATATGTGTGATATAGGCCAATATATCTTCTGTCGATCACTGTTTGCGGAATCTGTATTGGCTATCGCTAATTATTCTGTTGGTCTCGAGGTACTTTGAGAAGTTGCTAATTGACTACACGTTCCATGACTTTACAGATTATTGGAAGCAAGGCAATTTGACGATAGTTTGATGGCGTGGCTTTCTTGCCTTTTTTGATACAGGTTGCACTCGAGCGACTTTCCAAGAAGATGGGTATATCCCCTTTCGGTAAGACAGAGAAAAAACTCTGGAAAGAATGGGCGTTAGTTCGTTGGCGCAGTTCTTTAACACAAGGCAGGCATTTCATCCGGTCCTCATGCTCTTTGAAAATCCAGCTCTTTGAGGATTTTACGAATATCACGGTGGTGAAACTTAATTTCTGCCATGGTAGTGTTGATGTTGGATATGATGGGGAGATCCTTGCCTTGGGGGACGTTTAAGGTCAAGTGCGATGAAAACATTTCGGCGAGCATGTTTGCTTTTTCCTTAGCTAAAGTCGCGGTGCCGCGCTGGTCTGCAAAGGTGGAAGAAACGTTTTTGTAAAGTTATTATTTACTGTCTTTGCTACCGGCCAGAAATTCCTGGAGCCACGGGAAAAAGTTTATCACTGGTCCTTTGATTGTGTTTGTCCTTAGTTTCGTCAATCACACGTTTGCATTCGTTAATGATGTCCATAAATATTGCTGTCCATGCATATGTATGGACAAAGTAATACACAATTAGTTTAAATGGAGGACTACTCAAGTTCTTCGCTTTAATTAATTTTAAATTGGTTACAAGAAACGAAAAAGGATTAAAGCATGTTAAAAATTATTTTATTAACAATATGTAAGAGTGACTACCATAAAAAAAATGCAAATTGTTTACTATTTGAATCTAATCTGCATATACATTCTTGTTGAGCATTATTAATAAACAATGCGAGAATGCTTTCCTTGCCTAATTCTGATTTTGAGGTCTTCAATTACGGGAGACCTATTTAAGCAAACTTTGCTTTTTAGAAAAAAGTCAAGGGATGTCAGGTCAGGCCTCGGGTCAGGCAATCATGCAGGCCGCTCGATAGGATCCCATCTTCCTATTCACTTATTAGAGAAGACGTTATCGATTTACTTTCTAACACCAGCTGTTTAATGGAGTTGTTCAAACCACATTGAAGGCTAATAAGGCTTAAACGGATCTAAATAGAGATCAACTAAGGCCAGAATTAATTCGAACTTCAAACATCCTTAGTCCAGTTAAGTTTTCATAAAATAGTATGCAGTCTTTAAGTAATGCTGCCTACACGTATGGATGCATACGACACTACGTTCCTTTTTGAAGTATCGATATTTTTAGTAGTAGTGATGGTATCGAAACACTGATACTCTTGACTCGATATTTTTAAGGAATCGGCATCAATGCTGCTTTTAAGAACCAGCAAAATAGAAGAACAAAGCAACGCATTATCTAACCAAACTTAGGTATATAACTTTCCTTGTGTACACGTGCATTTTTTTTTGCTCATCTGTTTTACATGATAGATGAGAGGTTATAGCAGTGGTGAGTTCTGATGCAGATTTTTTGAGGAAAATTAATAATTTCGTACTTTACTGCACACTGTATGTAGAAATAAAAAATTGTCATAAATTATATCGAAAAGTTTATGCACACGCTTAATTTGGTCAGAAGCCATCTACTAATTACCTTGGATGCCTTGCAAACTTTGGTGATATAATCGGAATCTATATCTACAATGTAAAGACAATTTAATGAATAATGAATAATATTAACTATATCTTGAAACTTACCTTCCTTAAAGTCTAGATGCATACAGATGAAATAACTTTCTTCAGAGACAGTTCAATGCCAGATCAAAACTTGAATTATTTAGCGTACGTTTTGCTATTTTATATATATTTTAATTGAAAGAAATTAAATAGATAAATATTCTTTTTTGAACGCCAGACAGTTTTCTCGGAATTAGTGATTTTATAATAATTTTGCTAGAAGCTTAGAGACTTATGTTCATTTGAAATAATAAATATTCAGTCACCACTGAAGCAAATACAAACTTCATTATTATACATGGAGCATTGCCGATTCACAAAAAAAACTTCTTTACAGAACATCCCGCTGGTTTCGAAATACCTACAAAATTTAATGTAATCTTTGCCAAAACCTGAAAACCGTCCAGAATAAAATTGACTTATTTCTAGGGTGACGAAAATGTTTATTAAATAGACGACGGGAGGCTATTTTTTGATTAACAGCACCGACTTTCTATATTTCTTTGCAGTTTGGAGGTAAAATTTCATTCAAACAGAACACGAGGGAAGACCTGATAGAAAGCAAAAACTCACCATTACAACGAAATTCGAGGCGATCCTGGAATGTTGTATCATGTACAACGAGAAAACATCAGTCGGATAAGGATATGTACAGAGGTAAAGGGCGTTTATTTCGAAAATCTGCTCAAGTAAACAAGACGGAATAAAGCTTTCACATTTTTAACATTCTTGCATTTAAGTTAGTAAGGTTCAGTTTTAAGTACTTTTATTATTAGCTTTTACCTGTTACTCTTAAGCTACGATCAACCTTTTTAATGATTCTCTTATGCGGTACACCTCGATTTGGAAATGTACCAGGATCAATTCCTTTTAATCCATACAATTACCGAGTGCCTGTTCATAAATTAGATGCATGTCAGCATAAATATAAGCGACTGTTGCTTTATTGCATTTTGATTTATTATTTTATAACGTGTTATACAAAAAATATTTTTTTATCGTAAATAGCTAATTTTATTGATTTAAATGTAGAGTCCATTTTTAAAGAGGAATTACCAAATTATTTAGAAAATTAGCCTTCGGCACTGTAATATGGCGCCGGTCAAAACTTTGGTCCAACGAGTAGGGTGGCAAGCCCGTTCCTGACTTCCCGAACAATGCAAAATATCTATTCTAGTACGATTTTATAAGTCATTATGACCTACATGAAATATTAAAATTCCTTAAAATTAAAGTTGGTTGCAAAATTAGAGCCGAAAAGGAAAATTGCTGGGCACTCCTTTACGGCTCTGATCCCCGTTAGAGACACTAGCTTTTTTTCTATGGCAAATTAGGGATATTTTGACCTCCTCTATACGCTTCCGAGAGATGTTATATACTCACTGCTCCCCCCCCCCCCCCCTTCCACTCAATTAAAACAAAATAAAGTCGTAAGAATTTATTGACTATTTTTATTTATATTTTTAAAACAATATGTAGAAATTGACAATCTCAATATTAATTAGCAAATTATTTCCAAGACGTTCAATTGTGAATGGGCCTGACACAATTTATATAAACTGACTTCGTTGCCAAAACATTCAATAATATAATCAATAATTAGATGTGGTGTCTCACTTCAAGTTTTTTAAGTATGAAGCCCTAAGTCACCCAAATTATTCGAATTTACTTAATCTCTTCCCTCTGTACTATCTCAGGAGACAGATCTGGTGAAACTGCAAGCAGTGCACAAGATTAGTTTGAGCTTTCAAGTTTAGCATTCGGTGAACAGGAAATCAATGAATAATTAAATTAAATGCTAAAGCCTGGTTTTACAATCGCTTAGCCAAAATCACGATGACCTTTTTAGCTGCCAACGATAAAAATATGAGTAACAAATGGGCAAAGTGCTTTTCTCGTCTTCTTTTGTAACCTTGTTCCAATGATTTTGCAACATCATTTCGGGTATTTACAAACATAACCCAAGCATAAATGTTTTTGCTATACTGGCTAGACTCGATATTTCGATGTTTAATTACCGCCTAAGGGACGTTTGTGGTTGGCAAATAGACGAAAACAAACTTTTCTGTTTTAGGAAGGGTCGAAACAAACGGATTTTGGAATAATTAATTGGGCCGAAATGTTAGTTTTTGAAGAGCCAGCTAATATTGTGCAATTGTTAATATGTTATAATATATTTATGCTAGTATGATCTTAGATAAATAAATTATCCCATTATGTTTAAGATATTGTAAATGTGTGACCTTCGTAATCTCATAGGCTAAACCCAGGTCATTATTAGGAATGGCAACTCTGCGCCAGAAGAAATCTGTATTTTCTCAATAATACCACAGGCTATCTGGTTTTTGCTTTTAATCAATGACTTGGGAGAGAGTTTGAAGCAATGTCGATTCCATTTTTTTTTTGCTAAAATATATCGCATTATATCCAACACAAACGATTGTTACCGAGTGTTTGATCTCATGGTGCAGAGTAAATGGAATGGAGCTGAATACCTCGAAATGTAAAGTCATATCATTTAACAGATCTTGAATTCCTATTTTATCGAAGGTTGCAGGTTTAAGCGAGTGGATAACACTTCTTGATCTTAGTATTTTGTTTGACGGTGAGCTGAGATTTGTGTGTCACATTGATTGGGACATTTCTAGGGCATTTAAGATGATTGGTGTGCGCAAGCAGCCTTATTGCGGTTATGTCAGTTTGTTATGATTCCATGCATGTGCTGGATCAGCAGAAAACCAGTGATTCAAGGACTTATTCCGTTTGTGTTTGTAAAATATTTTTCTCATCGTACTTTCATTGGTCAAAATGGATAAACAATTTGTGTAAGTACCTAATTGTAAAAATAGCTTGTGAATAAATGCTACACTTTGCTGGCTTAAATAACATTGATGCTACACTAGAAAGATAACTTGTTTCACTGTAATAACCAGCAACTCGCGAAATAAATCCACTTTTGCAATATTTTTTCTTCAACCTTAGTGCTGCCATATGGCAACGCCATCTACTGCTGGCATCCTATTTGATTTTTTTTTTCTAGAGGGGGTTTGACTCTAGAAGAGGCTTTGAACATGGTCTATGAAGATGACGTCAACGTTAGGAAAATTTATATTGAGCCCCCAGATACTGGAGGCCTTACAGATGAAGATTCTGGCGAGGAAGATGGAGGAGGGTCCGTTAACAATCTATCAAGGAAATAGCTAGAAGCTAAAGTTCAGCTGCAAAAATATGGCAAAGGAGCAGACAAAATGGAGGCTGAGGACCAAAGAAGAAAACCAGAAGGAGACAAAGTATGTGATTTTGAAGACGCAGGAAGCAAAGGTGAACCAATACAAGGATATGTTCAAGCAATGGATATCGCTGAAGGAGAAAGCGGATGTTCTACACACGACAGAGAAATCCATGCAAAGTAGAGAACATTTACTACGACTTCTTGGACTGGATAAAGGCACCAACCACACACATTTTCCAGAACAGAGTTACGAACTGATTCGTTTTGGTTATAAGGTGTGTTGTCTTAACACTAAATGCAAGATCTGGTGAATTTCAACATGTGCCAAGGATTCGATCCCAAAGCAAATAAATATTATTACAAATTCTTTGGAACCTGTGCGGCACCTTTCGTCACAATGTTCGATGAACTACCCGACGGCAAATCAAAATTACCTTAAAAATTTTACTGCGACAATTTATTTACGAGCTTCCACTTTTTGGCACACGTAAAGAATCGTGGCTTTGCCATTACAGGAAATTATGCGAAAATCGCATTCCCAAAACCTGCCCTACTGTTTCAAGGAATAACATGCAGAAACGCAAGAGAGGTGACATTGAGTCGATCCTTGATAGAGAAACTGGTATCATTATCCTTGTGAGATGGTGAGATAATAATGTTGTAAGCGTGACATCAACATGGATATAGGATAACAATCGCTTGTGACGATGTATTCACAAGCCTAAAACAAAATTATCCAGGTAGCACGCCCAACGCCCATATTTTAATGGAAAATATAACCATGCAATAGGAGGCACAGACCTGATGGACGAGAGTATAAATCGCTTTAGAATCGGAATGAAGGCAAAAAAGTGGTACTGGAGCTTGATTACCTGGATGCTACAAAATGCATAGATCCTACACAAGAAATCCAGAAACAAGCTAACACAATTACAGTTCAGGCGATAAATTGTGTTAACTTATTTGACCAAATACCGCGTTGCGGGCAGGCAAGGTGCCCGATCAGCTAGTTCAGCTATGGGAGGAGCTACTTGACCTCCTCCCATAGGGTTTCAGATGACACTAGATATAACGGTGTGGAGCATCTATTGGAACCAATACTCAATAAAGAAAAAAATAGATGTGCAGGTGAAGAATGCAAATCGCCAATGCGTACGAGATGCGTAAAAGGCGGAGCTGGTTTGTGCAAAAAGTGTAATGTGCAACTCATACACAGCTGTAGGTAGGTCATTTGTCGAGATTTTGGTGTCATTACTGAGGCAGGTAGCGATAGGAGCCTGGCGTTGCCATTTGACAACGTCGAATATTTTCGCATTACAGGATATTTTTTGATTATTTTTGTTCTTTTTAGATAGTTTTGTAAATTGGGTTGGTTTTTTTGTAACATTTATTCGAAATAAAGCTGACCAGAAACTCCGTCCTTCATGGGTTAATATTGACTGATCAACACTGTCTTAGGAGGAGCGCTTTCGAGTGATTTGCCTTCGGATATTGCCAAACCGCAGAGTCAATGCGACTGTTTCCTTCGGACATAAACTCCTGGTGAATCTTATCGACTGTTCTAATTTGGTGGCTTGGTGGCACTGTTGGATTTCAGAGTCCCGTCTCAAAATACGATACAACTACAAGGGACAAGCGCCAAAAAGGTATTTATATACCTATCTATACATTTTAGCTTTAATTGCATTCCATCGTCTTTAAAAAATACAGGTAGCCGGTTTCTCGGTATTGCTGTTGTTAGTGAACATTCACAACCGTTAATATTTTAAGGAATTATGCTATTCATGTCGTTTGGTTATTTTATATGTGTTTAGTATTTTTCATCGTATATCTTTTGTATCTAATTTTAACATAGTATTGTACCATTTGGAACTATATTCTATTGTGAGCTACTTGAATAAATAAATAAATAAATAAATAAATAATATTATTTGGCAGTATAAATACACAATATTGTTGAGTCGGTCAAGTTTGCCCCCCCCGTATTAAACAAATTTCAAAAATAAATGAAGCATAATTTTGCACACATTTTGCTCAATTTTGCACACCTATTTTCAAATTTTGCACACTTTTCTGAGGAAAGTTACTAGATGTTAAAGATTTGCATTTCCCCCCCGTTTGTCAAAAAGTTTAAAAATTTTGATGCTGGTAGGTTCAACTAATTTTGCACACCAATTTTCAAATTTTGCACACTTTTCTGGGGAAAGTTATGAGGTATTAAATATTTGCATTTTCCCCCCCGTTTGTCAAAAATTTAAATCTTTTAATGCTGCTAGATTCAACTAATTTTGCACACCTATTTTCAAATTTTGCTCACTTTTCTGGGGAAAGTTATGAGGTGTTAAAAATTTTCATTTTCCCGTCCGGTTGTCAAAATGTTGAAAAAATTGATGCTGCTAGGTTCAACTAATTTTGCACAATTTTGCACACCTATTTTGAAATTTTGCACACTCTTCTGGCGAAAGTTATGAGGTGTTAAAGATTTGCATTTTCCCTCGCGTTTGTTAAAAAGTTTAAAATTTTTGATGCTGCTAGGTTCAACTAATTTTGCACACCTCTTTTCAAATTTTGCACACTTTTCTGAGGAAAGTTATGAGGTGTTAGAAATTTGCCTTTTCCCCCCGTTTGTCAAAAAGTTGAATCATTTTGATGCTGCTAGATTCAACTAATCTTGCACAATTTTGCACACCTATTGTCAAATTTTGCACACTTTTCTGAGGAAAGTTATGAGGTGTTAGAAATTTGCCTTTTCCCCCCGTTTGTCAAAAAGTTGAATCATTTTGATGCTGCTAGATTCAACTAATCTTGCACAATTTTGCACACCTATTGTCAAATTTTGCACACTTTTCTG
>MU192205.1:0-21329 GCA_016904865.1 Pissodes strobi | reverse complement strand
TATCGTGCCCTCACGCCGTGTCGTGACCTGTAACGCTTTTTCGTGCCTTCTCGCCGTGTCGCGACTTTAAATTTTATATATATATTTATTATTTTGATCGTGGATCGTTTTGATATGAATATGAAAACAAAACACGATATTAAAAATATCAATTTGTAATACTAATTCAGATAAACTCAGTATGATATTACACGTAACTTGAGTTTCTTTGTAGTGATTATGTATTACACACCCCGTCAAAAGTCTTAAGAAGCAATACAAACATGTCCGTCGGAAAACATGCATATCTACAGCAAACAAAGTCATTCAAAAAAGAAAATGCTAAAAAAAGATGAAGCTACAAATGTATTACACAATGAATCGACTGCGGTAACCAGTGGGCTATACACTGTGTTCAAAAAGTCCCAGACCCCCTCGATATTACTAGAAGGCCGCCTCTGATCAAAAAATATTTCAGATGAAAGTTGTAGATCTTTGTTAGATCTATCTTAAAAAAATATGTTAAGTATACGGGGTGCTTCACAAACGCGGTATAAACCAATGTTGTGTTTTTTTTAAATGAAATAGTATTGTTTTCAATTTACTTTCTTAATCTACGCAAAATTTTAGTCCCAGTTCCTGTTTCATGTCCTATACTTAAATCCAACAGTTCAAAAGATATGCCGTCATTTTTATTAAGATTTTTAAATTTTGCTGTCAGATTACCTATTACTATTTTACCATTTTCACGACAGTTATTTTTAACATTGTCAAATGGCCAGCGTAGTCCCCTGACCTTACGGCGATGGACTATTTCCTTTGGAGTTATTTGAAAAACAAAGTGTTTACAACAAAATCGGCAAATATTGATACACTTAAAGACAATATCAGGACAGAATGTGAATTGATAACTCCAGTTATGCTTCAAAATGTCATTAAGGAATTTTATTACAACCTGGGGCATTGTCAAGCTGTTCAGGGACGCCATTTCCAGCACTTAATTAAATAAGTTTGTTTCGTAACTATTGTATTTGTTATGTTAATAAAAGTGATGTCATATCTTTTGAACTGTTGGATTTAAGTATAGGACATGAAACATAAACTTGGGCTAAAATTTTGCGAAGATTCAGAAAGTAAATTAAAAACAATATTATTTCATTTAAAAAAAAACAACATGGGTTTATTCCGCGTTTGTGAAGCACCCCGTATACCTAGCATATTTTTTAAGGTAGATCTAACAAAGATCTGCAACTTTTATCTGAAATATTTTTTGATCAGAGGCGACCTTTTCGAAATATCGAGGGGGTCGGTCCGGGACTTTTTGAACACAGTGTATGTAGAGTGTTGAGGGTTTTTAAATAAGCATAAATTTTTGACTTACCGGGTATGAAACAAAAACTCAAGTTTGAATAAGGTCTTAGGGGTGTATAACATTGCCAACGGATTGTCTATAATGTAATGCCAAACGTTTAGGTCAAGTTTGAAGATTCTTTTATACCGAGTGAATTCAAAATTTGGGCTTTTTCTGAATACTCAACACTCTGTATCACTGGTTACGGCAGTGCATTAATTTTTTAATACATTTGTAGCCTCATGTGTCATGAATGTTAAAATTTTAAAAGACATTTTTGGAGCTGTAGGATATCCACTGCTAAATCTAGTGAACACCTCGTTGCAATACGGAAGTGTGCCAGACGAACTAAAAACCAGTGTCATTGTCCCAATACCTAAAGTAAAAAATCCGTCGGTGCCTTCTGAATTTAGACCTATAAACTTATTACTTAGTATTGATAAAGTTTTGGAAACGATAGTGCGTGAACAATTTCGAAGCTACTTTGAAAAAAACAATTTAATAAGTGAAAAACAGTCTGGTTTTCGGGAACGACATTCCTGTGAGTGGGCTCTTCAGGGAGTGTGCGCCAAATGGAAACAGGATATTAATGAGGGTAAAATAGTGCTCAGCGCGTTTATTGACCTTCAGCGTGCATTCGAAACAATCGATCGTAGTATTCTAATTAAGAAACTGCAAAATTATGGTGTTTCCGGCATACCCCTAAGATGGATTCAGGACTACTTAAGCGGCAGGTCACATTGTACAAAAATTGGGACTAAACTTTCTGGTAAAGTGGACAATGATTTGGGAGTTCCCCAAGGGAGTGTTCTGGATCCCTTATTATTCATTATTTACGTTAATGAGGTAAGTGACATTTTAGATAAAGCGTATGTGAGCCTCTTTGCAGATGATACGCTTATTTCAGTGACTGGTAGTGACTATGAGGTTGTTGCGAATACAATGAACTCGGAACTTGATAAACTGTTTAATTGGTTATGTGTGAATAAACTGAAACTGAATGCTAGTAAATCCAAAGTTATGGTTTTTGGGACAAAGACTAAATGTAAAGCTTTCTTAGACTTAAACTATGCTATCAAAATAAATAATGTACCTATTGAGTATGATAGTAATATTAAATACTTAGGTGTAATCCTAGACCAACAATTGAACTTTTCAGATCATGTTAACTTTATTTGTAAAAAAATAGGGAAAAAAATTGGATTTTTTAGGAGAATATCTGGTTATCTGAGCCAGTGGTCTAGGTTATTGATTTACAACACAATAATTATGCCTCATTTTCAGTACTGCAGCTCGCTTTTAATAGCGTGTACCCAAGAGTGTATAAATAGGTTGCAACTGTTACAAAACAAATGCATGCGTATTGTATTGGGTTGTAATATATATACATCCATAAATTCAATGAGGACAATGTTGTGTTGGATTTCAGTGAAGGAAGAAATTGAATTGTCTAACTTAGTTATAATTTATAAAATTAGAAATGGACTGTTACCCGCCTACTTTGATCAATTTCTTGTGCCAAGATCACAAATGCACCAATATAATGTTCGAAACAAGGCAAACTATAACATCAGTTTCGTTAGATCTGCGGCGTTGCAGAAACAACTATTTAATGATGGACTAAGACTCTTCAATGCTTTGCCGGAGGAGGTTATAAACTTGCCTAATGTACACATTTTTAGGAAGACAGTGAAAGACTTATATTTTAACCGCGATATATAGGCTTTATTTATGTCAATTAATATGTGAAATTTATTGTAAAAATTTTTGTAAATAGCAAATGCTAAAATAAAATAAATCAATCAATCTATTTTTAGCATTTTCTTTTTTAAATGACTTTGTTTGCTTATTTATTAAAGTAGATATGCATGTTTTCAGGCGGTCATGTTTGTATTGCATCTTATTAGAAAAGTAGTTAGGGGTTAGCAAGACTTTTGACGGGGTGTGTATTTTCACTTTACTGGTGACGGCTCTTTAATAGAATAAATACAAAAATATTAAGAATGACTCGAGATCGAGCTTTGCTCTTTGCTCATACATTTACTTGGGATTAGATAGCGATTCGTGATTATTGATAAAACTGTTGTTCCATCAGATTTATTGAAATGAACTCTATTGGTAATTTTCCCTAAAGTGACACTTTGTAAGTTTGCGGATGGGCTTTTAAATCCTTATGCCAGTCATTGGCATAAGGACGATTATTAATAGCAGATCAGCCTCTTATAAACTATTTTTAGCATTTGTAGATGTACAACTAACTGTGGCTTCCTACATTGCATCCATGACTGGATACGTAGCGTCGTTTCCGAGATGTGCGATCAATACCTGTGCCGCGTGGTCCAAATGTTACAGGGATGTATTATTGGAGATTGATTTCAAATCTGACACGGTCAAGTTATAATTCAGAACCATAATTATGATAACGATATTTAATAACCAATGTTTACTACAACTAGTAGAAACTATTTTTTTCCGCAAAATAAACAACCTCGAATCTATTTTCTAAGGCTAAGCTCCGAGCTAAGCTCTTATTTGTTTATTTATTTATTCATTAATCGTTGCACAAGGTTTTGATATTCTGTTAAGTTTAATTTAAAACACAGTTTTATTTAGAGTAATATTTGGCTCTATTTTTTTATAAATACGTATTACAATTAATTCCGATCGGATAAAAAATAGTATGTGCAACTCGGAGGAAAAGCACATTCCTGGACTGCCTGTGTTGCTGGCCTCGGCTGCGCCTCGTCCAGCAATTCCCACAATAATCGTCCAGGAATGTTTTGCTTTTCTTACTAGTTACACAATATACTATTCGTCACAAGGATAAGCAGAAAATAAAGAAAAATAAAACTTATAAAACTAGATAGCAACACATGTTAAAATACGTCGTCTTTTATTACGTCTTGTATTTTTTCCATATTTCTAATAGGTAATTTATATACATATACAGGATGACGCTTTAAATTTGGAGGACGTGCATAAGTTGCTTGCAAATCGCGTACCCACGTTAGTATTGATGGTCTATTGAAAGTAATGTTGATATTTTTGTGGACTTAATAATGTTTAAAAAGTACACACCTGTCTGCCTAGGGCGAAACCGGAAACAAACCCGAGAAAAAAATGAAAAACTAAATAATAATACTAATATACGCTTAGAGGCGTACTAGCAGAATTGGAGCACTGGTTAGGTTCCTGGTTCTATAGTTTTTATTGACAACATTTCCTCGTCTGGTCAGGTTTTCCCACTTCTGTTGTGTCGTTGATATAGTTTATTCGAAGCTAAAAAATACATATTATCTATAATACTTACTAACAAATAAAATAAAGTAAGTTTAGGAAACTTACCGGAAGAAATATTCAAATAGGACTTTGTCATCTTCTGATTTGTCTCATTATTTTTTGTTTTTTAGTTGGTCTGGTGTAATGAACGCCGATTTACCCTATTCACTTACTTACTGTGTTTTCGGCATTGTCTTCACCTTCTGTTCATTATCTGTAACCGGGTTCGCAGTACCAGTGTGTTGACACCCTATTTCGTCGAAAATATTTTACCTAGATACTTGGGCAACTACCCATATTTCTCCGCTTAGTTTGCAACAACTTCATTCCTCTTTCTAGCACTTAATTCTATTCTCAGGTATATTTAATATAATTAAAAGAACGTTGCGTTTTTAAAATAATAAAAACAATATTTGAGATTGTGTATTTAAGGGAGCACACAGTGGTTGGCTCAAATCTAGTCAATTATTTTCTGATATGTCCTCGTATTTAAAGTTCGCCAGACAATCAGTCTTTGCACAGTAAAAGAAAATTGCACTGATATTATTCTTTAAACGCTGTGAAACTTTTTACCGTGTATCAACTTTCATAGAGTATTATATTTAATCTGATAGCATGATAAGTAAAGTCAAGCAATGGATTAATAAGAGAAATTCAATTATCAATATTCTTTTCCGCAGGGACTTACTTTGCATTCCAACACGTCCTAAAGATAAATTATTTCGTGGCTTATGGTAAAAACAAATTCTACCATTTCTACTTAAATAAAATACAGTATGACGCTAGCACTTATTATTATTTTAATGGGTAACTCATTAAATTCTCGAGTACATACAACAATAAATGTTTCCAAATATACAGGCATCCTAATCATTACGATTTAAAACTAAACTAACTGTCTAACGCTAGCACTGAATTGTTTTACTGGAATACTCATGAAATTCGCGCAGACATACAACAATAAATGTTTCCAAATCTACAGGCACGCATTATGATTTTAAAACTAAACTTACTGTCTAACGCTGGAACCTGCCATCCTAGCCTCCATCGCTTCTTTTGACCACCTTCTCCCTCGACGGATGACGAATTTCAAACAACGTTTCGTTACTTACGTACTTTTCGAGCCGACGACATGAATTTGCTTAATTACTTAGTTACTTCCACGAGCCTCTAAACTGTGAGACACTATCTTCGGTTTGGTCAAAACTAAGACCATAGTACAGATACGTAATTTTTAAAACTCTTCGAGCCTCTATTGGGTACTACGACCGACTGCAAGTGAATATTCTATTAAAATTTAACGGATCCTTACTTGGACATTACGACCTTCTGCAAGTGAAGTTTCTGGTCAGACTATACATTTCTCGGCTCCCATTTGGGCATTACGACAAGCTGCAAATGAATATTCAGTTAAGACTGCCTTTTGGTCTGATAATTTCTCGCTTTTATATTCAACTGGTTTGTTCCCAGAAAAATCCGGAATCTGCACACCTGTAACAAGAAATAACACGTGCAAGGTGGAATGACGCAAAAGGCTCCAATGCACGTTTTCGACGAAAACAACTATTCGAGTTTTAACTAGTTTTCTACATTCCAATCCCCCAAGTGTTACAAATTTTCCATGCCAACCTAGGTTCGTTACAGAATTTAGGTCACACATGGGTTTGAAGTACAAGCGGCAATTGAACTTTTTAAGGTCATGACTTTTTTGTCTTTCGTTTCAATAGGCTGGGATTAGAATTAGAAACGCTTCCTGGCCAATGGTTTTCTTTTTAGAACAAAGTTTGGGGAACCTGCGTAAGAATGTTCTACCGCGGATGATCTTTTTTTCTAGTTAGTTCATCTAGTTTCGCGTTATACTGCAGTCAAAAACAAAAGTATAAGTCAACTCCGATTTAAATTGGTTCTTGAATCTTGTGAAGTTACACACCATGCCGTTTATTGAAATATATTCGAATGGTAAGTGGTTTTATTTTTAACCAAGCTGTATTAGTTGCTTTTAGTATTTTTGTTTTTATTAGGTAAAATGATTAACCATTTTTAGCGATTCTGGCATTACTTCTTGAAAGTTAGACTTCAATTTGTTTTTTAAATCTTGTTGAATAAAATAATTTTGTTATTTTAATTGCACGTTTTCTCCCTGGTTTTACTTCGAGACATAGTTTAATTTTGGAACAATTAAAAGTAATTTTTTTCTTTTTAAAACAAATTGTTGAAACAATCTTAAAATAAATCAGGTTTTAGCCCTGAACCATCACACTGGCAAGCTTCCCTGTTTTGACAGGGATATCCTCACCGCTTGAACTCCCGCTGTCTTACTTTTTCCATACTCCGATTTCCTCTCCGAAAAGTCCATGATGTCCAAAACATGTTTGCAAACGATCTTGTTCCTTTTTGTTTGGCATTATTCTCACTCACTACGTCACTCTAACAACAACAGATATGCAGATACAACGCGAGGTATTTCTAACACTGTATCCAAATCGATACAAGTGGTCAAAAACTTCAACTCATGAAAATGGGCGCTACTTTGACCATGTTATCCAGTTGTTTTTCTGCAGCCAACTAGTTATCACAAATGGCAAGCAAATCATTTATAAATAAGAGAAAAAATAAGGAACCTAAAATGTACCAATAAGGTAATCTGTAGATAACATTTAGCATGTATGATGCTGTAGTGTCGATATTTATCAACTGCTGAAGATCAGAGTGATACGATCTTAATCAGTCATGAATTTTTGCCCCTCGGACCACTCTCCAAAGGTAGATCAAAAGCCTTACTAACATCCATGAATAAGCCAATGCATTTGCAATTATTGTTACTTAAATTCTCATAAAAATTAATCAAGAAAAACTAACAGCTAAATGTATAGAGTAGCCGAAACGAAAGTCGAGAATTCAGTTTATTAAGTTTCTAGCAATGCACGACAGGCTCCAAAACTTTCGACAATGCTTGTAAGTCAGCTCTAGGTATGTAATTTTGAAGGACCTGCCGAATCGGCGTTTTTATGTAAGGGAACAACTCTGCCCTCCTTCAGAGTGTCAGGAAAATCCATTACTCATTGATCATAAATGTCAATGGAAACAAGTGTCAGCTGACTTTTTGAAAACTATTGAAGGTATACTGTCAGTTCCTACAAAATTATAGTTCTTTGTTCGAAGTATCAGGGAGTCAGAAGTTCGCTTATTTGCTTCGAGGTCTTTTTTGGGTTATCAAGGAAGTACTGATTAAAACAGTTAGCGATTTCATTTTTATCTGTCAATATTTTGTCATCGTTGTCTCGTACATCGCAGATTTCCTTCCTACTTAATATAATTGTTTTTAATTTTCTAAGGTGGCTTAAATTTATTATCAGACTGAAGAAAAACCTATCATCATGCTTTTGTTTAGCTTTCCTTCAAACATTTCTATATTTTTTTTATGATCTATAATGTGAACCATAATGAGAACCTGTCAAGCGCCTTCAGAAACAAGCTCTGTCGGTACCTGAGTGATAGAGAGAGTAGATAGATTCTGCGCTGGCGTCCGAGTGTAGAGACGTCGCGTCGGGGGCCTTGGGTCCGGAATACGATCGTTTGACACGACAGAGTTCCGCAGTGTGTCCGATAGGATCTGAGCCTGTAATAGGTGTGTCCGAGGGAACGCAGTGAATGAGTGGGCCAAGAATCTATAGCGGATTATTCCCAGCGCCTGGTAGGGTGAAAGCTTTCATGGCTCTTCACATGGCACAGGGTACTACGATTGTAGAGGATCCGAAATGCTGGTGGTTCTTGGAGGATGAGGATTCTTCCACACATGTTCGTGTCGACTGTCCTCCGTTGGCTAGGGTAAGAACGGTGAACTTTGGGAGCTGAGTGCTGAACCCTGAAAATATAAGAAAGATCCAGCCTAAGAAGCTGTGTTCCTTCGCTAGGGAGGTCAGGCTACCATATCGGGCAGAATTGGTATGTGCGTGGGCGCACAATGGGTCCAGATTGGTGGCCTACGTACAAGAGATCGCCCACCCGCGCTTTTATAATTCATTCATTTATGCACTGTCGTATTCAGACTCTCCATTTTCTTTTTAAATAGATCCTTTAACGTCTGAGAATTTTTTTTTTCTTCAAACGTCAGTAAATCCGTCATTACTCGACTGTGTAGGCGGCCGTGAAGTTTCGTTTTTCCTCCGCCGGAGCTTTACTTTTCACTTTTCCGCCGGCGGAGGTAAAAGTGTTGTCATAGCAACATAGATACAATACAAACAGACAACAAAATAAGCGTCAACAACTCAAGATTTATTAAATTACAATTTGTATTTATCACTCAATTTGTGACTGCATTTCTAAAAATCACTAATTTAGGAACAAATTGGTTATTATTTAATCGAACTTACTCAATAACTGCTTATCAATACGGAATTAAAACGCAATCGGAGACGCCATCTTAAAAAAATAATTATTGTTGACAGTGTCCACTGACAGCTTTATGTTAAATTCATCGACACCGGTCTAAGCAAGGCCACCTATGATCGTGGTCTAAGCCGCCTTGCGAACCCATTTATCTTTAATAATAATTATTATTACTATTAAAAAGAGATGTTTTTGCATTAATTTGTCGACATTTGAAGAAAAAACAGCATATTTTATTTGGAGGAAAAGTTACTTTTCATGGCTTGCTCTCTATTACCAGCCTCACTCCGTTCGGCTGTTAAACACGAGCGCGCCATGAAAAGTATCACTTTTCCTCCATATAAAATAATATACTATTATGCCTGCTGTTAACCAGAACACGTATATTGAAATAGTACTGCAAACAATTAGAAATTTCACTGCAACCCTGTTTAACATTCCTAGCAAGAGATCTCCCGCCCGCGCTTTTATAATTAATTCATTCATGCACTGTCTTATTCAGACTCTCCATTTTCTTTGTAAATAGATCCTTTAACGTCTGAGAAGATTTTTTTTGACTGCTGTTAACAAGAATCTAAACCTATTCTCATAGGTTTTTGTACAGAAAACATATATTGAAATAGTACTGCAAACAATTAGAAATTTCATTGTAACCCTGTTTAACATTCCTAGCCTGAAAGACTAGGAAGACCAGGTCTCTCGGTTCAAATAATATGTTCTGAATTAGCAACTCAACAGAACACTTCACATAACCCAACTCGTGACTGTGATTGTAAATAATCTATTAATGTTGCTGAATGTCATACCTGTAGTATATTGTAATAATATTACAAAAATCGTACCAAAGAAAAATATCGTTTAATTGACGTACAGTATTTGAAGACTCTTAAATAGTCAGTCTTTAAGTCATCACACAAATCAATTTGGCTTTTCACAGATGAGCTTATGGATAAGGTAGAATATATTGATACATTTTAAAACTCAATTCGCTTTAAAGATAATTAAGTTATTGATTTTGTATGTGTCGAAATAATATATACAGCTCACTTGTAGGGTTTTCATGTGACCGTATAATCTTCCTTAATAAGATTGGCAATTGGAACTTTTAAGTTTTCCGAACAATAAAATATTGGTCAGACTGCTCGTGGTTAAAACGTATATGCATTTGATTTGATCTTCATTTAAATAGATTCTTTAACATAAATATAATGATTTCCTGACTTGATATGTCGACTCGCCTTGATATAAATCCTTCCCCTTGATATGTTATGTAAATGTAATGGTTTTCATCTCTGATATTTATATTTTCTTTTATGAACGCAATGGAACATAAATTGCTATTAAAATTTCAAAGAAAGGAATCATCTTTGTGCAATTAGATTTATCTGGAATGTTACAATGTCACTAGACATGTATTATATAAATGTTTCAGTAAAGGCACAAAAAATGCTTAGTTTCTTTGATAAGCTTACTATTTATGTTAAAAACAACAGACGACTGTTTTAAACTAAAAATGGCTTTAGAAACCATACATTCTGTAACGTAGGACAATTTTAATGCACGTCATCTTTATTAGTTATAAAATTTTTAGTGAAATTCCAAGAGGGTTTTACTTATTATATTTTCAGCCATGGTAGTTAAGTGCAAATTAAAGTTGTTCAGAGGTAATAGCACAACTGTGGTTAGAAATAGATTTATTAATTTCATAGTATATTCCTTACTTTTGTTATACGAGTTGTAAATAAATCTACTAAATTCACATTTTCTTGTTAACTTAATTTCGATATCGTATTCCTGCAGCTGCAGCATGTTAACTGTTGGTTTAAAGATCTCTTTTTTTTCTTGAAGTGAGTCAGAAGTCCAATTTACCGGGGCCTTACAATTAGTGTTAATGATCCGTTTGAAAGGAACATATTTATCTATGAGATTACTTTACGGGGTTCATTCATTCATTTTATTCCACATCATATGGAATAAAATTAATTCCTGTTTGTGTTTGGAACAGAGTGTTCAATTCCAAACAGGGATTCATTTGTATCGCCAAACCTTCTTGTATAAGTAAGTTCAGAATCAAGAAATAAATATACTTTTCATTCTGAATAGTTGAGCTCTATGATCTGAGAAACGTGGGTCCAAGACTTGAGCGCTAGATTCGGAGGTTGTCAAATTAGAAAGTATGTTATCAAGGCACGAACTTGAATGCAGCGTTACACTAGTTGGTTCATCAGCAGTTACGTTCAGGAAAAATGAGTTCAATACACAGGTCTGTTAAATTAAATATTAAAGTCGCCCGACAAGATTAGTTTGTTGTCAAATCTAGTCAAGTATGCAAGAAGTTCCTCCTGAGACTTATCACCGCAGACAGGGGCAGATTACAACAATTAATCAAGATCTAGAGAAAGTTCAAATTTGGGGCGACAGAAATTTGGTCCAGTTGCATGCAGCAAAAACCCCAAGCAGCCACGTTTACCAAGAAAGCCCTAACATCATTATGGCAGGATCAACCATTCCTTCATCCTTGTCAATCGAACTACTGGGTATCTCGGTCAACAGCAAGATGTCCTGGCATTGACCACATTGCTAACATCGCAAAATCAGCCTCACAGAAGCTTGATGAGCTATTTCGCAATAAAAACTATACAGCGCAGCAGCTGCACTTGCTTTATAAACAACAAATAAGACCGTGCTTAGAAAGCTGCTGGACTGTGCGTCTCATCGGCGACCCGGAGTTAACCCGGGATCTGGATATTCTGGATCACCGCAGACATGTGGCCGACTTCTCCCTGTTTTACAGATATTTTCACGGCAGGATTAGGCCAAATAACGCCCCCAGCAACGCTTGTCACGACAGACGGCAAGAGCGCACATGTTCGTCGTACAACTGGAAACACCTAGAACATCGCTTCTCAATGACTCCTTTGTCTGTCGCACTGCGTCACTGTGGAACTTACTCCCAGGACATCTGTTTCCCCCAAATTACAACCTACAGCTATTCAAGAACCGTATCAATCAACATCTTCAAACAGCCACCTCGCGTCGAGTGCCGCGGGATCCTGCAATAAAAAAACGGTCCAAAACATTCAAAACACCTAAGCAAGATTTAAAAACTTATTAAATTAATGTTTATTAGTGTAACTTTATGCCGCAAAATTCGACATTTTGCGCAATTCATTAATTCGAGGTATCTAAGAGATCATTCTTAGTATTCTTACATACCCCACTATGACACAGTTTTATCCACAATACCGAAATATTAGCATCCTCAGGAGACGATTAAAACGATCGTCGAGTGCAAAAATTGTATTTCGGTATTGTGGATAAAATTGTGTTGTAGTGCATTTGGCAGAAGGTTCCAAACCCCTTCTTAGTCTTATACACCCCATTGGAAAAAATGGAGAAAATATATGTAATATATTTTATAATATAATATAATAACATGGGAGCTCGAGACCACACGCCAAAAGTAAAAACGTGAACAATGCCAGCTTAATAGTATGAAATTAAAGTATTTTTTGTGTTCTAAATTTTGAAATTTCTTGTCTCAACTTCGATGTTTAAAGTAAAATTTTGCATCGAAACCTCCCATAAAATCGGAAAAACCGCTGATAATCGTTCGAAAAATTTCCAAATTCTCCGATCATGACCCGTTTTCCCATATTCAGATCGTTTTAAATGAGATTATAGGCAAACAAATCTACTTATTACCACAAAAATTATACGCATCTATATGCTAAAGGTAAAATTCCCCGAAATCTTCGAATAGGTGAGGTCGTGACAACCCTGCAAGGCGAGTGGCGCGCGGCGGCAGAGGGAGTCATGAAGTTATGTAACATAGATAAATATATGTTATGTAATTATGAGGACTGTACTTGTTGAGGTTTAAGGTTTAAGGTGAAAAATATTAGTGGCTGTAATAATATAGGCGAAATAAAACGTGTTAGTAAAAAGTGTTGTTTACAAAATATTAAGTGGGTCGTATCAAAACTCGAAATGGCGAAAAGTCTAAATCCAAAAAGCGCACGCTGTATAAGAGGCATCACAATTTCTCAAAGTGTCTTAATGCGGTTTTTGGCGAAGATTCTCGTGAATTAATTGGTTTCTCTAACAAAAAAATGCTTTTCAAAAAATATATAAAAAATTTCTTTTGATCTAGAAGTCGTTTTTTTTTTTGCATTTTCCTTGAAACGTCTGGTTTCCCGACATTTTCGAAACTGGGAAACATTTAGAGAGTTTTACTCATAGAAATCCCCTCTTGAACTGTCTCAGTTTTCGCTAGAACGACCGAAACTGACTATCCGTATTTGGTAATTAGTGATGAGCGAGACTGGTCTTGGTCTTGCAAAAAAAGCAAGACCGAGCAGTGCAAGACCTAGTAGGTATTGCAAGACTTACGCAAGACCAAGTCCTAGCATGCAAGAGTCTTGCGGTCTTTTTTTTTTCGCAATTTTTATTTGTTAACATATTGCCCTTAATTTTGGGATCGAAATTGTTGGGTCAACATATGGAGAAAAAAAATCCTATAAACGTTTGTAAAAAATATTTTTGTTTGTGAGATGCATGCAGGGAAAGTTAGAACGTATTCACTATTATTTGTATTTGACACGCCGCATTGTATGTAAGTGAATAAGAATATATTCAAGCAAAAAGAGCAGTAACATTTTTAAAGAAAATTATAATCATAATTACAAAAATCTAATTTGGATTTTAAACAAATTACACAAATGTTTATACATACATTTCTCCAAGCGTTCTTAAATATAGACCGGGAGATAGTGCCCCATTTTTGGATATGTTTTTGGCCAGTAAGCCCTTTGGAGGGTAGAGATCGGCAAGACAAGAAATCTTGCCTTGACAAGCAATTTCTTGTCTTGTCTTGAAATATTTTCAAGAAATAAAAAAAAATCTTGTCTTGACCGTTTCTTGAGAGTTGGTGTCTTGTGTCATGTCTTTAATCAAGAAATCTTGAAAATTCTTGACATCTTGACAAGAGGGGAACCCCCGTTTAAAAGTCCGGATGAGTTTGGTTGATGTGATTTTTATGCTTTATGCGTAGAATCGAGGGTCACGTGGTCAGGCTAGTATTGTTTTACAGTTCGTTGCGTTGAAAAAATATTTATTTATTTTTTTTTTAAACATTTTACGTAAATCCAAAATTTCTGTACGCCACTGAAGTATATCCGCTTTGCAAAGTTCTTTTTGATTCCAATCAATATCTTAGGCCATAACATATCCAAAATTGATAAAAAAATCCTTTGAACATAGGCATTAAAAATGATAATTTAGCCCACAAGACATAGTTTTACCAAAATTAAAGTATCAATTTTTATTTTGTTTGTATTGACCTCATTTTTTAATAGTCAAAATTTCGAACCCTTTCAAATATTTTTTTTGCCTATTTTTACATATTTATTTCCTTTGGTTTGGTTTTGAAAAATACCCCTTTTTCTGTATGCCACTGAAGTAGACTAGCTTTGCAAAGTACTTTTTGGTCCCAATACCTCAGTCCATAACATATCCAAAAATGATAAAAAAAACTTTGAAAAAGTTATTAAGCATTAAAAAAGGTTCCAATTTAATTTGGCCTACACTGTATATGTTAACTTTGGACATGCGACATAGTGCCGCTTGGTAACATAAACATTTTTTGCATAATATTTTTTTTATCCTTCCGTTAAAAATGTTGCAGTGCTGTGATTTTCCCCAATAAACTAGCAACAAATGTGTTTTTTTTTAATTTTATATTTTCAAGAAATTTCAAGATTTTCTCGATTTCTTTCCAAGAAATCTTGAATTTCTTGTCTTTTCTTGAAAAACAAGGATCATTTCTTGTCTTGATCTTGTCTTGAAATCAAGACAAGTTCAAGAAGTTGTCAAGAAAATGACGACCCCCCCTATTCGAGGGTATAATAATACGCATATTCTGATGTTATAAAGTGATAAATTGAAGCATCATCCTGGGTTCCTCACATAAAGTGTGTCCGAAGAAGATAGCAATGTCTTTGAGGATCTTGAAAACTATAAGAGATAAAAAATTGGTTAAATGGATAACCTTATCTAATTGCTAGTTCAATTCTGAATGAATAAATCTTAAGGAATTTATAATTCATAATAATGAATTTTATTCATCTTTTTCACATTCGACATGTTTTCAAAAAACCAAATAATTGTATTTTTAAAAACGGCTGATTTTATGTAATTTTTAAATTTTTGTTTGTACCTACTATATGTTTTCGACAAAATATAGTACAGATTTCAACAGTCGTCCTTGTATTACGCTGTGTAATTTGGTTATTCTTTTTTAATTGTTCTTTGCTGTTTGTATAATGTTCATTGTAATGCGCAATATCCATTTTAATCCTGTTATGAGATATGAATGTTAAGTGTAGGGGAGAAAAGCACAATAATTTTTTTGGTAAGTTTCATGAATTTTTGTTTTTCTTTTAACAAAAAATACTGATTTCTATGAGATACAGATGCATTACATATTTTATCATTAGAAACCCTTTATGTTATTTCATTTCGTTAACCCGTTTTTTTTTGTATTGTATTTTATTAAACAAAGGTTGTACTTAACAAAGGTTTTGTTTTTGTGCTTAAGGCTCTTGTTTTGTTTTTTTTTAACAAATTGTAAGATTGAACTATATATTCTAAAAGTAGCTTTCTCCTCTTAACAGAGCCCCGATGATGACTTAATATAATTCGAAACGTTGGCAAGAAATAATAATTGGTTTTCTTGCTACCCGACCAATAATACTACAAATACCACATAAATTATACATTTTGGTCACCATCTTTACTGGTTTTTTGAAAATATCCCGACAACAAAAAAATATGGAATATTTATTAAAGCAGCATTGAATTAGATATTAAATAGCATACAACTTTTTTCATTAAACCTATTTTCTAGCACTTATAGTTTTCAAATTCTCAATCCTATAATGAGTGAAGAAAATTACACTTTACCTTACTCGAGTAGGTAAAGTTGTTAGCGAATTTGTCATTTGCTGAGAAATGCATAAAACTGATATGCAGTTCTTCATTGAGCAATAATAATTTTGGTTTATTTCAAAGCCCAGCTGATTAGAATCGATTTTTTTCTTCAAACGTCAGTAAATCCGTCATTACTCGACTGTGTAGGCGGCCGTGAAGTTTCGTTTTTCCTCCGCCGGAGCTTTACTTTTCACTTTTCCGCCGGCGGAGGTAAAAGTGTTGTCATAGCAACATAGATACAATACAAACAAACAACAAAATAAGCGTCAACAACTCAAGAGTTATTAAAATAGAATTTGTATTTATCACTCATTTTCTGACTGCATTTCTAAAAATCACTAATTTAGGAACAAATTGGTTATTATTTAATCGAACCTACTCAATAACTGCTTATCAATACGGACTTAAAATGCAATCGAAGAAAATATAATTATTGTTGACAGTGTCCACTGACAGCTTTATGTTACATTACTGTAGCAACAACCTGAGCCTATTCACCGACACCGCACCGGTCTAAGCCGCCTTGCGAACCCACTTATCTTTAATAATAATTATTATTACTATTAAAAAGAGCCGTTTTTGCATTAATTTGTCGACATTTGAAGAAAAAACAGCATATTTTATTTGGAGGAAAAGTTACTTTTCATGGCTTGCTCTCTATTACCAGCCTCACTCCGTTCGGCTGTTAAACACGAGCGCGCCATGAAAAGTATTACTTTTCCTCCATATAAAATAATATACTATTGTAGAAGGACGTAAACTCCAGTGACTGATTTATCTATATTTTCAAACGTATGAAATTTTATTATTGGAAAATATTCTACAAAAAAATTGTCAGAATAACTGCATCAGATTATCAAGAGACATAGATATTTACATTTTAACTCAATTATGGGCAACCATGTATTAAAAAATTAAATGCACGTTTAAATAAAATAGTTCTTGTGTTAACGCCGCAATTTATAACTGTAAATACACAGGATGTTTCAATATTACACGGACAAACTGTGATTCCTTAACTCGAAATGTTTTTTGAGTATTTCTACTTAAAAAAAATACCTGATTTACTAGTTAGAATTTGCCGTTGTGGAACTTAATAATGAAAAACCAAAAATTTCATACTGGCAAATACTATCCCTTTCTTTAAACCTTTATTTACTTTAAAGGGCTTGAAAAACTTTTTTAATTTTCTTTGTAAATCGTCTCCAGTAAAAATGTACCAAAAAAGTGCAAGACTTGCAAGACTCTTGCAGCAAGACCAAGACCAAGACTGGACCCTGCAAGACCAAGACCAAGACCACTTATTAGACTGCAAGACCAAGACCATATATGCAAGACCAAGACTAACCCGGTCTTGGTGTTGGTCTTGCATTTGCTCATCACTATATGGTAATTTATCAAAATGCTATTGAGTTAGCCGATTACTGCACTTAAAAAAATGTAGGTATTCATACAATGTGGACAATTATACGAAATATTCGCACGAATTGTATCTGAGTGTGTACTTGACACAAGTTCTGCAATAAATGTGAATAAGATTGTGCATAATAGTATATTAAGATACTAGTTTTAAAAGACCATATTTTATCGCACGAGCACGAAATTAGGAAACGACCCGCTTGCGGGGAGTTTCCTAAAGTGCGAGTGTGCTAAATGTCTTTTAAAACGTGTATTTTATACTTTTTTTTCTATTTTGCACGTTTTTTAATGAAAAACATTACTTTATTCAAGTCGCGATCAAAAGTTGGACGGCCATCTTGTCACTTTTGACGTCTGTATTATTAGGAATCCCATTCAAAACGGGTCGAATTTTTTGCTAGTGAGCCTTAACATTGAACAGTTTTGTTAATATCGTAACAACCAGCCAACAAAAGTAGTGTCGAAAAGAGCTTCTTTTCGATACTACTTTGCGTATCGAAAAGACTTCTTTATGATACCAAAATAGAAAAATAATTATTTTGAATTTCTTGTGCATATTTTTTTAAATCATTTTATTTTATAATACATTTTATTGTGCATTTTTTAAACAAATGTGCATAATTAATAAGCACAATTATTATTATATTATATATTATTATATATGCACACCAGCAAATTGCACAATTGGGCGCACAAAGTGTATATACTAGAATATAGTTTATTATATTATAGGTAATATACTAAACATAAAAAATTATGTAGAGAAACTAAATATTACTTCTAAAAATATGTGTAGCAAATATGAACAATATTGCGCAGTAAGAAAGGCGCCAATATTTGTATCTGGAGAATATTTCTGTGAGTGTGACGCCAGATGTCACTTAGCGAATCTTGCACACAGCGAATAGCGACCTCAAATGATGAGTAATATTTTGGGTATTGGGAATCCATTTTTTCGCATTCAATCATTCAATTTCCGAAAAAAGTGGTTATTGTTTGAATTGCGTGTTGTTGTGTCTGGATGTAGATTACAAACATGTAGCAGATACAAGCTGCTCATCAACATAGGATTCAGTTACGAACATCCAGGACGTCGCTGTTACGGGGCCCATTTTTCTGGAGGACTGCCTCGCTCTGGAATGAACTTCCAAGTAAGGTCTTTTTCGAAAACTACAGTCTAAAGCTCTGCAGATCCAACGACCAGCGTCATCTCGGCACAAGCACCGCTGGTATGTATGGGTGCCGAACATAAAAAATGCAGAAACTAGGGTTAGCCTGAAATAATAACCTAGGGTTAGCTTAAAATAATGAGTTATTTGGCTTCTTCTCTGTTTTTAATTGGTACAAAGACCTCATTTTCGGCTACCTCGGAGTCCAGATTTGTTAATTGCTTACACTTACACGAATTTTTCAGCTTCTTCACGACATTTGCTCTTTTGTTGATATAGGTTGGATACTTTTAGCTGCATCACCGTTGAGCCGCGTCTTATGACCGCAGTGAGTGCATGAGGTGGGCTAGCCATGGCTGATTCTTTATTATTTTGTTGATGTAAAGTTCTCCTTTGGTCAAATTTCTATTTCTGTAGTCGACAATGTTTATTACATTTTTTGTCATCAGCTGGCGGAGAAGTGTGGGACACTTTAAAAATATAAATCTGATCCTTTGGATTTTGAATAACCTCATTTTGAGTTTTAATGGCTAAGTATTTTTCTCAGGCTAATTTGTTCTTCTTGTCGTACAACGTTTTTAAATAGGGACTGGTTTCCATTACTGTTTCTATGCTATCATTCAATGCTTCTTCGATGTCATTGGTATTGTCACATAACATTTAATAAATTTATTGTCTACAGTCAGTTCGCTGTTTTTAAGTATTTGGCACAACTGGAATGTAGAAGGCGAAATCAACATGCATGTACAGAATCAAAAATTGCGAAAAGTACTTCCAACCCTCGCCCTCACCTAGAGTTTCTGTTGCCGAATATAAGGCAAGTATACAACTATACTTAATTTTCACTATCGTCAATCTCTAATCATATGGCTATTCATTCACCTTATGCAAACAGGGTACTGGAACTGCAACGGAGAACAATTTTCTTTAGGATGATGGTCAGAATACAGTCAGGATTCCAGAGTTTTTGATTTTTCCCCGAGTTTATATCTTACATAACCTGATATGTCAAAGGGAAGGATGCAAAATAAATGCAAGAACTCATCAAAATCCATATGAATGGATAAATTGTACACGTCTTGTACGTTAAAGGTACGGATTGACTTTTTAAAATAAGAGTTATAAAATTTTGAAATTCGCTAAAATTTATCTTGTAGATCGGATTTTATTTAAAGTTATAAGTTTCTCAACTCCCACGCCAAATATCTCAACTTAATTATGTTTGATGACGCCATTAAATATTTTCAAGCAATATAGTAATAGCTAAATTTAAAAAGCCATTACACTCGATAATAATCGATTATATATGATGAAAAATAAGATTTATATTCAAGTAATATTATTTTAATTTTCTATCTTCAACCGTTTCGATCAAAATTTAAAACCCTCAAATCTCGTAATATTGGTTGGTGTCGTTTCATAGGGGTTAAATCACGAGAATTAATTTTCGTGTTAAATTTGCTCTAATTTTTAGATAGATCGTGCTATGGAAATATAGAGAGGTATTTAAGCCTAGATTTAGTTTTTTTTGTTGGCTTTCGGAAAGAATTTGCACCTCGCTGGTAATACAAATATAAAATCCTAGTACGGTTTAGTTACTTTCAGTTGCGGTTAACTTGATAGTTTGATTTTTATCAGCATACTATAGTTTTAGTTTTTGGAATGAATATTAAGAAACTACAAGGGGCCTGTTAAGCATAAACCATATAATTATATATTATTCAACTCTCACGAACAGAACTGTTCTGCAGCGTGTGTTGAGAACTAAAAAGTTTGGTTGTGTTGTTAGTTTGTTTAGTACACTGAATGAGCGGTTAAATAAAATATTAACCGTTTGCATAATAGATAAAAATTGCAATATACAATGTTTCAAAGTAGCGTTTGCAATGAGCCTATGATGTCCCGAAATTGACAATATTTAATTTGATAGCTAGGAATGTAGGGAACCATTATCTAGCAATGTTTTGAATATCTCATGTAACGCTTTTACTTGTCCCTCTAATAGGCGCAAAACCTTCACTCCAGCTTAGAACTGAATTTCAAATTAAAAGAAAAATTTAAAATTTGGGAATTTAAAATTGAAACTGAAGGAATTTACGTGTATCGATACGTAGGCTAGAACGAGTTGTCGTCTGAGCGTACAAATTAGGTTCTAGCTTAAATGTCAGAGAGTAGGGGTGGGTTTCTTTATTTAAGGCGCCACGAGCTTGTAGACGGCACAAGCAAGAAACAAACACCCCAAAGTTGAAATATGGAACTCGTTTTAGCTTAAGCTTCACGACAAAATAAAACTACAACAAAGATAATGAATGCCAGAAATTTATCAGTATTAATAATATAAAGCAAATACTCAAATATTAATCAAAAACCGAAGTCTATAAGCGATAACAATAAAGGTAAAATCAGTAAATCCAGAACGTTGCAATTATTGAGCACAAATAGTATAAATCAATTATACTTACTTTGGAACACTGATACTAAGAGCTAATTAAATAAAACAGGTAGATAGGCAAACAGAGAATCGGTTTAATACCAATAAAATAAATGGTTGGTTATAACATACGGAAATAAAAAACAACTGATTTATTCAAAGCCATTCGAAGTCAGTTATAAAGAAAATAATAATTTATAATCGTGGTACCCCGATACTCTCGGCTTATGCCTGACAATAACGACTATAAAGTAAAAGCGATTAACTAAAAGTCTGAGTCAATCTGTTGTTGACATATAGCTAAAGAAAAACTTATTTTCGG
>MU192204.1:0-25520 GCA_016904865.1 Pissodes strobi | reverse complement strand
GTCGTCTATTCAAATTTCAGTTAGTTTCACTTAGTCTCAACTTATTTAAATCATTTGAAGCGATTCCGATACGTTATAATCAATTTTAATATATTTGGTTAGTTGGGTTAGTCGTCGATTCAACTTTCAGTTAGTTTCACTTATTCTCAACTTATTTTAGTTATTTAAAGCGGTTCCGATACGTTATAATCAATTTTAATAGATTCGGTTAGTTTGGGTAAGCAGTCCAATCAACTTTCGGTTAGTTTTCCTTAATCTCACCTTATTTAAAGCCGTTCCGATACGTTATAATCAATTTTAATAGATTTGGTTAGTTTGGGTTAGTCGTCGATTCAAATTTCAGTTAGTTTCACTTGGTCTCAACTTATTTTAATCAGTTGAACCGGTTCCGATACGTATCTCCTCAGCTATCTCATTGTCTGATACAGGAAGAAAACTGAAAACAAGACAAGGCTGTAAGTCATCTTGAATTCTTATAGTTGCACAACCTGTTAGTTAGAAATGAAATGAAAAAATTCTCCAAGAAGTTATTAGGAGATATTACTTATCCAAAGAGGAATTTTAAAGAAGAAGGACAAACTTCTCAACCTTCTACAAGTAACCTTTCTACAAGTAACCATTCTACAAGTAACCAATCTAATTTAAGTATTGAAAATAGTATATTATTTTATATGGAGGAAAAGTGATACTTTTCATGGCGCGCTCGTGTTTAACAGCCGAACGGAGTGAGGCTGGTAATAGAGAGCAAGCCATGAAAAGTAACTTTCCTCCAAATAAAATATGCTGTTTTTTCTTCAAATGTAGACAAATTAATGCAAAAACATCTCTTTTTAATAGTAATAATCTAATTATTATTAAAGATAAATGGGTTCGCAAGGCGGCTTAGACCACGGTCGTAGGTGGCCTTGCTTAGACTGGTGTCGGTGAATATAATGTAACATAAAGCTGTCAGTGGACACTGTCAACAATAATTATTATTTTAAGATTCTCCGATTGCGTTTTAATTCCGTATTGATAAGCAGTTATTGAGTAAGTTCTATTAAATAATAACCAATTTGTTCCTAAATTAGTGATTTTTAGAAATGCAGCCACAAATTGAGTGATAAATACAAAATGTAGTTTAATAAATCTTGAGTTTTTGACGCTTATTTTGTTGTCTGTTTGTATTGTATCTATGTTGCTATGACAACACTTTTACCTCCGCCGGCGGAAAAGTGAAAAGTAAAGCTCCGGCGGAGGAAAAATTAAACTTCACGGCCGCCTACCCAGTCGAGTAATGACGGATTTACTGACGTTTGAAGAAAAAATATATTCTGATATTTCTGAAAATCACCCATTAGTAACCTCTAATTTAGATTTAGATTTAAACATTGATAAATTATTTTTTGAAAATCCTTTTGATAATTCTGAAGATCAATCTATTAGAATAAGTAACCATATAATTGATTTACCAATAATTCGATAGAAATGGCTGACGCTTTGAGATCTACCGTTACACTATTGAAAACTTTCGATGGAACGCCATCACGTTTAGATTCTTTTATTAATCAGATAAACACCTTTCATACTAGATATTTCTCTAATGATGTATCGCAACAAGAATATGTTATATTAGCTATAAAATCAAAAATTGTAGGACCCGCTGGAGACTTTTTACTTACTCGCTCAGATTTATTAACCTGGGAAGAAATTAAAATAGCTTTACAACAAAAATTCAGTGATCCAATTACCAGAGCTAATTTACAATAACAATTAATATTCCTAACGAAAAAGAATGAACCTAATCAAGATTATATTCAAAATCTCAAAGCCTTAGTTACGAAAATAAATACTAAAATATGTAACGAAGTTCACAATATCGAAGCAAGAGCTATATTAATCTCACAAAATGAGTTAACCGCTACTCAAAATCTCTTAACCTCTCTTGAATCCTACTCTCATTGCAGAGCAGCACGGATTTGTGCCAGGTCGCTCAACCACTACAAATCTTGTGGTTCTTAGTGAGTCCCTCTTGGATGCCTTGGAGAGTCACTGTCAGGTTGATGTGATCTACACTGATTTCTCCAAGGCATTTGACAGAGTGAATCATGTGGTTCTTTTGGAGAAGATGTCTAAAGTTGGACTTCATGGAAAACTATTGGCTTGGCTGGAAAGCTACCTGACACAAAGAACTCAAGTCGTAAAGTTGAATCAGTGTTTATCATCAACCATTAATGTAACGTCCGGTGTCCCACAAGGTGGACATCTGTCACCTTTGCTAGTTAATTGCTTTATTAATGATATAAAAACTGCTTTTTAAATAGTGATAAACTTCTTTATACAGATGATTTAAAAATTTACAAACTTATAAATTCCACTCAGGATTGTGCTCTATTACAGGAGGACTTAAGCAATCTTTCAAAATGGTGTGTTGACAATGGCTTAAATTTGAACTTAAAAAAATGTAAAGCAATGACATATTATCGAGGTAAACAGCCAGTCACATTCGAATACCATATAGGGCCCCACACTTTTGAGGTTGTAAAAATTTTGAAGGACTTGGGTGTTTATTTTGACTGCCACTTAAGTTTTAGGGATCACTTTGATTTTATTTCAAATAAGGCTATCAAGCTTCTTGGTTTCGCAAAACGTAGTCTTTCAGAATTTGACAACATTTATTGTTTTAAGGGTATTTATTCCTCTCTTATAAGGTCAGTGTTGGAGTATGGAAGTAATATATGGTCCCCCTACTACAAATGTCATAAAGATCAGTTAGAACGGGTTCAAAAGAAGTTCCTTCGATTTATTGCTTATAAATTAAATATACCTTCAAATGATGTTGAATATAATAGCTTACTATCTCTTTTTAATTTACCTACCTTGGAGGAAAGGCGTACACTGCTTGATCTTGCAATTATTTACAAAATAATTAATGGACAAACATCATCTCCAAATTTATTATAAAAACTGTACTTTCATGTTCCAAGTAGAACTACGAGACTTAGATCTATGTTTCACTTAGAATTTCATTATCAAAACTATGCAGTGAATAAACCTATGCAAACAATGTGTAGAAGTATGAACCTCTACGAATTAGACTGTTTTCATATGTCGCTAAATAGTTTTAAGAAAACAAAAAAAAACTCTTTTTCCTGTAAATATACCTAATAATGATCTGTGTTCCTGCTTGAGACTTATTGTAAAAATGGCAAGTCCGTAAATAAACATTTATTTATTATTTTTTATTAATATTTCCAGTGCATTAAGAACACTATTAATAGTACAAAATCCGCAAAACTTAGACAATGCAATTGATATAATTACTAATTATGAAGTACTAAAACAGAGTTTTATCCACAATACCGAAACAGAATATTATCATCATGTTAGCATCATCAGGAGATGATTAATCATCTCCTGATGATGCTAACATGGTTAGCGAAACGCGCGTCGAGTGCAAATATTCTGTTTCGGTATTGTGGATAAAACTCTGTTTTAGTGCATGTTGCCGAAGGTTCCAAACCCCAACGTAATTTTGAAGTATTAACAAGTCAAAGTTATTTTAAAAATAACTATTTACATAACAAAACTAAACAAAGTTCTAGAACACCAAATCATTCACCAATTAATTTTCAAAGGTCTCCAATTAATTTTCGAAGGATTGATGAGTCCTTTAAGAACTTCTCTAGAATACCAAACATGACACCTCCTGGGCGATACCCATATAATGGCTGAAATAATCGTCCAAATAATGTCCCAAATAATGGTCCAAATAATGTGCAATATCAAACACAAATACAAAAACCACCATTTAATCCTAACCAAAGGAATATGCCACCATTTACCTCTAATCAAAGGAATAGACAACAATACCCACAACCAATGTCTGGCGTAAGCACGATCCAGAAGAATTTAACCGAAATGAAACCCCAACAAAGACGATTTGAAAATCAATTCCAAACGTCAGGAAGACCCAATTATTCTTTTCAGGAATTAACCCATCTGGAAAACGAGTAATACGATCCTCAATTCAATTCTATTGAGGAAGACGAAAATGAATGTAGTAACTATTACTATACAGATCAAGAACATCTTGAGGAACCAGAACCCTCTGAGGAAACATTAGTTGAACAATTGGAAAATTTTCAATTACAAGCCTCGGACGAGAAAAACCTTGCTAAGCTTAAATAGCTTCCAAATAAACCAACTACCCTACACCGAAGTTCCTAATTATAATATTCGACTACTTATCGATACTGGTTCACAAGCATCTCTCCTTAGACCTTCATTAGCTGAAACCTTTTTCCCTGAACTAATTAAGTCATATATAAGCACCCTTCAAGCGTGTGCAGGATCGAAAAAAGCTACAAGTAAGGCAAACATTCCCTTATTTTTATGCTACGGTATAACGGAACCAATAGAATTTATTCTCTATCCATTCCATGAATACTTAGATGGAATTTTGGGAATTAAAGACTTTTGCAAACTGTTAGAGCCACTAACATTATAGAATGGAACATATAAAAGGTTTATATCCTGGTAGAATAGCCCAGTTAAAGGAGATAATTATGTCTATTATTGTATCCTCGGCAATGCGCAACTACTAGTAAGTGTCATTCCTTAAAAAATAAGTATTGTCATGTAGTACAGGCACGCTGCTTGTTTTTTCTAAAAATAGTAAAAAATATATCACATTAAAATAGAACTAGTGCATTATGAATTGATACAGTCTACTATCCAGCAGTTTTCGTTACATATTTTTGGTCCAATCGACCCGAATGTGATATATTTGTTGAGAATTATTGGCGACATTAATTCATTTGGGACCAGTCATTTTTTTATCAAGACGTCAAGCCTCGACGTTGAAGACAGCGGATGAAATGCTGTGAGTTTGGTTCACCCAGGAAAGAGTAAGATAGCTTTTACTTGACAAATGCTTGACAATCTGACGATTCATAATATTTTATGTTATTATATATTTTATTTTAAATATTGCTTTACATAATGGCAGAAGAGTTGAGTAAGCTAGAGTTAAAAGAGGCCAATTTAAAGCCAGTTTAACTAGGTTTCGAACTTTTCTTGAAACTATTGGCCCTGAGGTTGAGAATATTGACGCTAAGGTTATTCAAGTGGGTATCAGATTGGATAAAATTCAACCAATTTATGATGAGTTGGTACAATGTCAAAATGATATTGAGTTAATTATTTCTTCCTCTGAGATTGAAAAAGAGAGTGAGGAGTTGACAAATTTTGAGATCGAATATTTTAATGCTATTTCAAAGGCCACACTTATTATTTCTAAATTTAATGATACCAATGAAAATAATGGTATTGATAGAGGCGGTACTTCTGCTAAAAGCGCCTCTTCTCGAAGATCAGAGAATGTTCATGGGTTTACATTTTCAGTTAAGCTTCCTGAAATGATGTTGCCAAAGTTTTCGGGCACTTATGACAAATGGTTAGAGTTTAGAGATGCATTTATTTCAATGATAGATAAAAATGAATCATTGGACAATCTACAGAAATTTTATTATTTGCGAGCACATCTTGAAGGCGAAGCTGCGCAAATGATTGAATCGATTAAGGTTACTGATCAAAATTATGAGATTGCGTTTTCGTTGCTAAAACAAAGATACGAAAATACAAAGATTATAATTTTTAATTATGTTAAATCATTATTTGATGCTCCTAGTATAGTAAAGGAATCCTATACTGATTTAAGGTATTTATTTGACACTTTTAATAAAAATCTACGTAGTTTAGAAGCGTTGGGTCAAGTCACAGATCAGTGGTCAGTTTTGTTAGTTTATTTACTTACAAGTAAATTTGATAGTCGCACAAGACGCGATTGGGAAGCGTATAAGCATCAAGGTGAGCTTCCTACCTGAAATGATGTTGCAGTATTTTTAAAAGAAAAATGTGAACTTCTTGAAAAAATGGAAGTTGTTAAGAGCGATAATAATAAATTCTTTAAGCAAAATATTAAAGGTAAAACCAATTTTAATTCGTATGTTTCGGTAAATAAATTTAATAATAAATTTTCTTGCTTTCATTGTAAAGACCAGCATTCAATTTTTAAATGTAATTCATTTTTGAAATTAGATCTTAATAAAAGAAATGACGAGGTTAAAAGACTACAATTGTGTCTAAATTGTCTTAGTCCAAATCATTCAGTTCAAAAATGTTCAAGAAAACCTTGTAGAAAATGTTCTAGATATATTAATTCCATGTTACACGTGGTTGAGCATTCGACTGCGGACGGTGTGCATCATAATAGGTCTGAACAAAATAATGAAAGGCGTGGCCCAGAGAAAATCGACAACGTTGATCCAATTGTCAGCTACGTTTCTGCGAGTGCGACATCGCCGACTGTGCAAGAGCGAGAAACAGGTATTGGTAATCGTATTGACCGTAAAGATCCAGATAAGAATAGCGCTATCGTTGCTGTTGCATCGCAATTATCTCTCTTTGGACAAGCAAATAGATATGCCTTATTGTCTACCGCCGAAGTGTTTATATTTAATAAAGAAAATCAATCAGATCCTGGGTCTCAATCGAATTTTATTACTGAGAGTTTTTGCAGAAAGGCTAATTTAAATATGCAAAGGATTAATATTTCAATATTAGGTATTGGAAATAGCGAATCTACTTCCACAAATTACAAGACTAATTTTAAAATAAATGGCCATAATGGAGACTTTTCTACAAATATTACGTGTTTTGTTTTGTCTCAAATAACACAACCTATTCCTGTTTGTAGTTTTAATCTTGACTTTTTGAATATTCCCGCTGAAATAAAATTGGCAGACCCGGATTTTAATATTAAAAAAGATGTAGATATATTATGTGGGGTTGGATTATTTTATGAGGTATTATTAATGGAACAAATAAGGTTAAATAAGCATTTATGTTTACAGGCTACCAAATTAGGTTGGGTTTTAGCGGGGGAAATAAATTATGGAATGATTGGAGATAATAAGATTTTAGCTTGTTTATCGGTAGAAGATAAAATTAATATAAATCTTTTGGGTTTTTGGGAGATAGAAGAAGTTGAGAGTGTTGTAAAGTCTAACGACGTGTGTGAAGAACACTTTAGAAATAACTTTAAAAGGGATTTAAATGGGCGTTTCATTGTTAAAATTCCGTTTAAAGAAAATAAAAATAAATTAGGCAAATCTAAGCAAAACGCGCTAAAGTGTTTTGAATATTTAGAACGGCGCATTTCGAAAAATCTCGAATTGAAAAGCGAATACGAGGAATTTATGAATGAGTTTGAAAGGCTAGGGCATATGTCGTTGTTGACAAGTAATGTTCAAGAATTATCGGACTCTAGTGATGCTTATTACATGAGTCATCACGCTGTTATCAAGGCGTCTAGCCTTTCAACTAGAGTTCGTGTTGTTTTCAATGGTTCGGCTTCCACTGATACAGGGTTATCGTTGAACGATATTCAGTATTCGGGCCCAACCATTCAAAATGATTTGATGACAATTTTGTTAAATTTTAGGAGACATTGTTATGTTTTAAATGCCGACATCTCAAAAATGTATAGGCAGGTCATTATTGAGGAGACCGATAGATGTTATCAAAGAATATTTTGGCGAAGCAATCCATCGGATAATTTAAAATGTTATCAATTAAATGTTGATACTTATGGGTTGGCGTCGTCGCCTTTTCTTGCAACTCGTTGTTTGTTGCAGCTTGCTTTAGATAATGAAACGGATTATCCCCTAGCTAGTGAAGTAATAAAAAGTTGTTTTTATATGGACGATCTTCTGGCTGGGTCAGATAATAAGGCTGAATTATTGCAACTACAAAAAGATGTAAGCAAAATCCTTACCAGTGCAGGTTTCGAGTTAAGAAAATATCTTTCAAATGTACCCGAATTATAAACGTTAGGAGTTTATTGGAATGCAAATAGTGACACAATAGAATATAAAGTACAGAATTTTTCTGAAAATTATTCTATAACTAAAAGATCGATCTTGTCAATGATAGGACAGATTTTTGACATTTTAGGTTTATTAGGGCCAATTGTCATACGAGCTAAAATAATATTGCAGGTACTATGGAAGAATAAACTTTCTTGGGATGAGGAAATTCGAGGTGATCTTCGCGAGAATTGGATTCTGTTTTGTAGGGATTTGGTGCATGTAAATGAAATAAAAATTCCAAGGCATGTTTTTTGTAAAGATCCTATTTTTATTGAATTGCATACGTTCTGTGATTCATCTGAAACTTCCTGTGGCACTTGTGTTTACATAAGATGTAAATTTGACAATAATGAATTTTCATGCAAATTAATAACAGCTAAGAATAAAGTTGCTCCAGTTCGTCCTGTAACACTTCCTAGACTTGAACTATCAAGTGCTGTGTTGGGTACTAAGTTGGTGGAAAAGGCTAAGAATTCTTTGAAAATTAATTTTCATAAATATTATTATTGGAGTGATTCCACAATCACCTTGTGCTGGATTAAGGGTAACCCAGAACGGTGGAAAAAATTTGTGTGTAATAGGGTAGGTTACATTCAAGAAAAAACCAATCCAGATTATTGGTTTCACTTAAAGTCACAAGATAATCCAGCTGACTTAATATCTCGCGGTACAACAGCACATAGTCTAATTAATAATAGGTTTTGGTTTAAGGGACCTATATGGTTAAGCCTAGATGAGTCACTTTGGCCTGAATCTAAAGTAAATTTAAAACTTGATATACCGGAACAATAGGTTCAGTGTAATATAGCGATTGCTGATAATAATTGGGACATATTTTCCAAGTTTTCCAGTATATTTACACTACAGAGAGCCGTTGCTTTATGCAGAAGATTTTTATATAACACTAGACATAAAAAATCAGATCTAATTTTTGGTGAGTTAAATTGTCAAGCATTAAATGACGCTCTTAATGATATTATTAAGGTTGCTCAATTACAATGTTTTAAATCGGAGTTATATGATCTAAGAGATAAAGGCACGATAAGCCATTTAAGTA
Source organism: Pissodes strobi (assembly GCA_016904865.1). Taxonomy (NCBI): domain Eukaryota; kingdom Metazoa; phylum Arthropoda; class Insecta; order Coleoptera; family Curculionidae; genus Pissodes; species Pissodes strobi. The sequence continues at coordinate 16,550 of MU192204.1, read as the reverse complement.
GTATAAAATCCTTAAATCCATTTTTGGAAAACGATATAATAAGAGTAGGCGGCAGAATACAAAAGGCTGATATTTCATTTCCCAAAAAACATCCTATCATCTTACATAATAAACGTAGATTAACAGAAATGTCAATGCTTAATGAACATTTAAAGCTGATGCACTGTGGACCTCAACCAACAGCTGCCTTATTCGATGCGTGAGCAGTATTGGCCGATTTCCGGAAGAAATTTGGCTCGAAATATTGTTCATAATTGTATTATTTGTTTTAAAACAAAACCTAAAACTTGTGAGTATATTATGGGAAATTTACCCCCCGAGAGAGTTACGCAATGTGCTCCATTTTCGAATACAGGTTGTGACTATGCAGGTTATTTTCTTATAAAGGATAGAAAAACCCGAGGTTATAAATTAATTAAGGCTTATGTTTGTGTCTTTGTTTGTATGGCAACAAAAGCAATTCATTTAGAATTGGTAACTAGCTTGTCCAGTGATGCATTGTTAGCCACATTAATGCGGTTTGTGGCTAGAAGGGGTAAACCAGTGAATATTTTCTCTGATAATGGGACCAATTTCATTGGGGCAAATTCAGAGTTAAAAAGGTTTTTAAAATTAAACTCGGATATAATTAAGCATAACATGGTCGACGAAGGAGTTAATTGGCGTTTTATCCCTCCTCGGGCACCAAACTTTGGTGGAATTTGGGAAGCCGGGGTCAAAAGTTTCAAGTTTCATTTGAAACGCGTAGTCGGGAACGCCTACCTTGACTATGAAGACTTTACGACTATACTACAACAAATCGAAGCTATCTTAAACTCCAGATCTTTAAGCCCGTTGTCCTCTAGTCCTGAGGATATGTCTCCACTAACGCCGGGTCATTTCCTAATTGGAAGGCCTTTGATTTCTCTTCCGGACGCTGACGTAACTGAAGTCAAGGAAAATCGTCTATCTAGATTTCAACGTCTGCAACAAATGACACAGCACTTCTGGAAGCGGTGGTATAAAGAGTACTTGTCAGAATTACAACACCGCCAAAAATGGAACCGACATGGACCGAATAACTTGAAGGTTGGAGATCTGGTAGTTATTAAGGAGGATCATCTGCCACCTCTTCAGTGAAAACTTGCAAGAGTTGTTGAACTGTTTCCTAGGACTGATGGTGTTACAAGAGTTATAAATGTGCGGTTTAGTGATGGCATCTAAACGTGCAATAAGTAAAATTTGTCTGTTACCAAATGAAGCGACGCGACTCTGAAGGTTTAAATAAACTCAATTAAAGACAAATTAATGAACATAAATTATTTACTTCCAGATTTGATGAAAAGGACAGTCTTAGAAACATTAAGACACTAATTTTTAGCCTTAAAGTTAAGTTTTAGTTTTTAAAAAGAATGTGTTTAAAAAAAAAGTATGTTTTTACTGATATGTAATAATTATTCTTATTTTTAGTGTTTTAAGTATTTAGTTCCTGTTTGAAATATGTATATTTCAAGGTGGCCGGCATGTTAGAGCCACTAACATTATAGAATGGAACATATAAAATGTTTATATCCTGGTAGAATAGCCCAGTTAAAGGAGTTAATTATGTCTATTATTGTCTCCACGGCAATGCGCAACTACTAGTAAGTGTCATTTCTTAAAAAATAAGTATTGCCATGTAGTACAGGCACGCTGATTGTTTTTTCTAAAAATAGTAAAACATATACCACATTAAAATAGAACTAATGCATTATGAATTGATACAGTCCACTATCCAGCAGTTTTCGTTACACAAACTAAAATTAAATATTGACTTAAAAAATCAAAATCTCAAAAATTAGTATATGGAAATTCTTTTCCAATACAGACAAAATTTTGGGCAGTATAAAATCGAAATACCCCCTAGAACCATACATAAAACTACCCTTAAGACAAACTTACCGAATGATACTACATGGATGGTACACTATTATCGAGATGAAGAAATCGAAATACAACCTACCCTTATAAGTATTAACAACGGATCTTATATAATCGATATTTTCAACCATTCTGATAAAACTGTCGTAATTAACTGTAATATAAATAATAGCCTATTAATGGAACCAATTGAAGTAAATAATTACGAAATATTTAATTTCGAAATAAATAATAATGTAGTAAAACAAAACCAGACTACTGAAGATATAGATTTCAGAAGTTTAATTAGACATGAGCATTTGAATTCAGAAGAAAGTACTAAACTATTTAAACTTCTAAAGAAATTTGATAAAATTCTGTATAAACCTGTAGACATATTAACATTCTCAAATCAAGTTAAGCATGTTATCAATACCACCGATCAAATTCCAGTGCATACAAAAAGTTACAGATACCCCTATGTACACAAGAACGAAGTAAATAATCAAATAGAGCAGATGTTACGTGCTAAAATCATTCAACCCTCTAGCTCTCCGTGGAGTTCACCTATATGGATCGTTCCCAAGAAAATGGACGCATCAGCACAAAAGAAATGGAGACAAGTAATTGACTACAGGAAATTGAACGAAGAAACAACGGATGATCGATATCCATTGCCAAAGATTTCGGACATATGGGAAAATGCCAATATTTCACCACGCTTGACCTAGCAAGTGGTTTTCACCAGATTGAAATGGATCCGAAAAGTATTCCAAAGACAGCATTTAACGTAGAGAACGGACATTACGAGTACACACGTATGCCGTTTCGATTAAAAAATGAGCCTTCCACGTTTCAACGTGCAATGGACAATGTCTTACGCGGATTACAAGGAAAAATCTGCTTGGTATACATGGATGATATTATAATCTACTCTACTAGCCTTCACGAGCATATAGACTCTCTAAGATTAGTATTTGAACGACTTATTTCCTTCAATATGAAAATTCAATTGGATAAGTCGGAATTTTTGCAAAAAAACTGTTGAATTCCTTGGACATGTAATCACACCCGATGGAATAAAACCAAATCCAAGAAAGATTGAGGCAATAAAGAACTTTAAAATTCCAAGTACAACGAAATAAATAAAATCATTTCTAGGACTCGTTGGATACTATCGGAAATTTATAAAGAATCTTGCTAAGATCACAAAACCTCTAACCCATTGCTTAAAGAAAAATGTCAAGATAACTCATGATAAACCATTTATTGATGCTTTTAACCTATGTAAGCATATTTTGACTAATGATCCAATACTTCAATGCCCGGATTTTACTAAACCATTTATATTAACCACAGATGCCTAAGACTACGCAATTGGTGCTGTTTTATCGCAAGGAGTAATTGGAACCTACCTACCTATTGCATATGGAAGTAGAACCCTTAATCCTGCAGAGAATAATTACTCAACTATTGAAAAGGGACTCCTAGCCATTGTCTGGGCTACAAAGTACTTCCGACCATATCTGTTTGGAAGAAAGTTTACGATTGTAACCGACCACAAACCACTTCAGTGGCTCTTCTCGATTAAGGAACCAAATTCAAAACTTGTAAGATGGAGACTAAAATTACAAGAATATGAGTATACAATCCATTACAAAAAAGGGATACAAAACTCCAATGCAGACGCCCTCTCCAGACCACCAAGAGAAACAAACCCCCTAGAAGAAATAAAATCACCACCTACACACATGTCTGCTATATGCGAAAAAGACAAAGAAAATGAAGAAAATGATCAACAATTACAAAAATCAAGCACTTTTTCGATTCGCAGGAAAACGTTTTTGAAAAACCAAGAAAAGTATATCCAGAAAAGGTGTCGGACGTTAAGAAAAAGACACCAAAAATAAATATTATATCGGATATTCAGATTAAAGCTCCGAATAAAACAAATTCACCCAAACCATCGACAAATGATCAAAAACTAGTCAAAAAGACACCTCAACCATCAACTAGTAAATAGAAAGAAAAATCAGAAACTCATAAGGCCAGCTCAATGTAAGAAAAACGGGAATGTCATGCCGAAGAAGAGGACAATGTAAAAGAAAACAACTCAGATACCGATACAATACATACATCAAGGGAAGACCCTATTCTTGGTGCCCCATATGTAAATAAGTCTGTAAATACATTTAAGAACCAGGCAATATTTAAATGGACCACGAAAGATAGATCTTACGTGACAACGATGAAATTATTCAATACTAAAGATTTTCAATTTTCATCAATCAAAACCCTTCAACAGAAGAAGTTCAACGACTTCTTAGAGATCATTTACCTCCCGATATGTACTGTTTACATTTCCCAAACAAAGAATTGGAACCACTAATAATAAGAGTTTTTCAAGAAACATTTAAACATAATGCTTACCAACTTGTCATCTCAAACTTACTACTTGATGACGTCATAAGTGAAAACGAGCAAAAAGAAATTATCGAACGATATCATCAAACGAAAACATCACATAGAGGAATGACCGAAAATATAAAAAATATTAAGCAGCATTATTATTGGCCAAGCTTGAAAAGAGATGTGATAAATTTTGTAAATACTTGTGAGACCTGTCAAGAATTAAAGTATGATAGACATCCTTATAAAATAATTTTTAAACCCACACCAACGGACACTAAACCATTTGAACACATTTATATGGATGTATATTCTACATCAGCTCAAAAGTATTTAACGATTATAGATAATTTCTCGAAATTCGCTACTGCCTACTCTATAAATGAGACATCAATAGAAATATGTCAGAGTTTAATTAAATTCTTTTCTCCATGGTACGCCTTGTAAAGTTACTTCTGATAACGCGCGAACGTTTAAAAGTAATTTAATTCAAGACCTCTGTAAAACATATCAAATAGAGTTACACTTTACGACACCGTATAACCCTAATTGGAGCTCCCCTATCGAAAGATTTCATTCGACACTTAAAGAAAGCCTAATTACGCTCAGAAATAATCACCGATCTAAGACAATTTAAGAATTAGTTGATATTGCTATATTATATTATAATAATAGCATGCATTCTTCGCACGATTATACCCCTTTTCAAATAATCAAAGGAAACCTAAATTATCAACTAAACTTTGAGAAAAACTTAAATCAAATACAAACTGATTATATACATGAATTAGCGGAAACGTTTAAAGAACTAAACGAAAATATTAATACAAGACTGAACACGAAAAAGGCAAATGTTCTAGCTAAACTAAACGAAAAACGTGAAAATGACCCGGAGATACCCGAAGCTAGTAACTAGTACACCCCGGAAACTAACAAAAAATATACAGCCTAAATATCAATCAGCTGTATTTAGAAATCAGAGACACCCCAAGAATATTAAAAGACGATTATGATTTCAGGAAAAATTAAGATCATCCTGATATTCCTTCCGCTGATTGTTAACGCCCAATACAAGATAGAAAAAATAACCAACCCACTATTACTTATCTATCAAGGGACTGGATATATAGTAAATAGCTATCATCACGTTTATTACCACGTAAACCTAACAAATATACAAGAGTGTATCGAAGCGACAGAAAAGACTCTTCTACAAGCCGCAGAAACTTTAAATTATTCAAATACACCCTTAGACCGCCTTCTTATAACAGGAACACACGATCTTATTAATCAAGTAAAGTCAATTAAGTCATTCGTAAATCATTATACAACCCCAGCGAAAAGAACTAAAAGACTTCACAGGGAAAGGCCAAAAATATCTCTATGGAACCCTAGACGCTGATGATGGAGAACGATATGATAACTATATCAAAACACTCCAAGAAAATCAGGAAACTCTCCATCAAGATATTTCTGATACACAAACAATTGTTAAACGATTAACTAAGGATATTGACTCACAGCTGACTAATGTCACAGCAAATCAACAAGAAGTCCAACACCGTATAAATTACCTTACACGTATGACTCAATCCACATATACGACAACGTACTTTATTGCATTACTCGACAATCTAGCAAATAATGTTCGCGTCATAAGCGAAATTCAAGCAAATGTACAAACCGCTACTAACTTTGCGGAAATATACATAATGCATCATAGTAATTTTAAATACCAAGAATTTCAATTAATAATTAATAAACTACATCAAGAAACAAGAATACCTTTTGATAATATAATTAAATATTATGAGGTAGCCTACGCAGATGTAACAATGAAATATTATAAATATTTTATGTAGCTATTCCATTAATAACAGGAAAACCATATATATTATTTCGTCTGTACCCAATTCCAATCAATAACCAAAAAATAACCCTTATCTATTAGAATCATCTAACGAGTCTTATAACCTAAAGGAAGATTGTCAGATTGTAAGATTGTAAGATTGTAATTTGACAAATCATTGTCCAATGATACCTATTAAATACGAAATAATATCTATTACCCAATTTGATGATAATTCCATCATAATAATACCAAAAAATCAAGAAAATGTCTCTTTTCAATGCCCTAACCAGAATACAGTCGAGATTGTAAAACAAGTGTCCTTAATCTTGCCCGCACAATGCGCAGTTAAGATAAAAAACAATCATTACGATTCTCAAAAACCTGATACGGTTAACTTAAGGTTAAAATTACCTACAATAAACATAGATGAAAACTTAGTTCAAAATATTGAAACCTTACAATTAAAAGAAATAAATTTAGCTAAAATACAAGAAGACGTAGAAAGTGCAAAGAAACTAGTGTTGCACCCTTTGAGAAAATTCGATATTGAAAACACTAGTATATCAGTAACTACAGTACTATGTTTAATTATGCTTGTATTAATAATTGTAGGAATAATATATTACCGATGTAAGAAATCACACCAAAATGTAAAAATGGACATAAAATTGAAACCCTTCGAAAATAAACCCCAATTTTCTCACACTTAAGGAGGGAGGAATTATATGGCCATTTACGCTGAATTACTGTTGTTATGACTCATCTCATTATTCATATTATTGTATTAGTCACATGGAAGCTCAGCAAAATCTGGAATATTATATATACGTGACCAAGCCTAATGTAGATAGTCATTAACCCTTTAACATCGGGAGACGCCAGAACGCGCATTTCTTTGACTGCCATATTTGCGGCAGACGCATATTTTCGAACGACCTAAATAGTACTTGAGATCGGGAAACACGCGGCGGCGGCTTATCAACCTGTTAACTAGGAGCTTGGAGACGCACGATAGCGCTCAATTTTTTTTATTACTTTTATATATAGGCTTTAACCCGTCAGTATTCACCAAGCTGTTGTCGGGTATACAGCGTATTGCTTGTGCTGTTTTTCGGTTTTTCTCTAAATAAATGGTATATTTGAGCACAATGAGTAGGGAAAATAAGAGAGGTTTATCAGATAAAGAGCTTCAGCAAATTTGGGAAGAGGAATCTGAAACAGAATCTCTAAATTTTAATCCAGACAGTGGCTCGTAGAGCCAATATGAACAGGGTATGCAGAACATCTAAAATGACTCCAGTTTCTGAAAGGACAGAGAGTGAAATCGAAAGTGATGATTTATTTTTTAAAATGTATGCATATTTACTTTTATAATATTGAAATTTCTTTCCCTTTTTTGTTTTGTTGTTTGTCTATTAGGTAGGTATTTTTTAAGTTTTTTACATAAATATGTAACATACAAAAACTCTTTCGACTTTATTAAAGTTTTTTTTATCAAGATCCAGTATTATTTTTTGCTTTGCGCATTTAGGCGCATATTATATGGGAGTCGGGAAACGCAGTTATGTGCAAAAATAATAAACGGGAGACGCACGAATGCGCAGGCCTTAAAAACTCCCGTTTGTATAGCACGTCATGTGAAAAAAGCCCCGATGTTAAAGGGTTAAGAAAGCTTTGTACTGAACACCTGTAACTCAAAATAAAACTTTTTAAATACAAACGTTTTCGAAAAGTAAATAAATAAAATTATGACATGATTTTGGATACGTAATATTACAATAACTTTATGTTTATGTTTTGATTTCAGAGAGGTATTATGAAAAATATCGTTCATTACACGTCCAGAAACAGATTTTCTTATGCTTGCACGACTTCCGATGTTCGGCTACGCCTCGCACCAGAAACTGTCGCGCGCTCACCGGAAAAGCCTAGTTTCTGGACTGGTAATGAAATATACTATTGGGGCTATGTAGTTCCGGCGAAAACTAATTTACATTAGATATTACTATCTATTGTTATTGTTATGAAAGTAAATTTAAAATTCTGGTTTTATTGCTGTTTTTACCTTGCTAACTTGAAGGCGGCATTTTTTATCTAACGTAGGGCGAAAAATTGCTGAATCCGGACTGTTTGGATTAGATACTGTAACAGCTCTACATAGTATTATAATGTAACAATTTCAATTTTCTTTGAACGATGAAAATTCTTTTGAATTATTTCGTTGCACAATATTGTTGCATAAGTGAGCTGTGGCGGAAAATATGAAATTTCTTATTTGTTGGAATTTTCGCATCAGATTTTGCTTACAGTCTAAGCAACTTTTTTAAGTCAATTTTTTCGGCATTTTGTCATCTAACCCCACTTTTCACCATTTCATACAGATTTCTTCCAATTTCCTGCCATGACAGTGATCACGTCATACATATGAAAAATTATTTTTGATTGTCGGACATGCAGATTCGATCACTAGAAAGGAAAATTTCAATATGCAAAAAGTAAAATTTTTCCCATATGTTGCGAGCATTCTGGCGGACACTGTATATTTTCCGACTTATTTCAAGCACTATTTTTTATTCCAACACACTAATTAAGTTATTGTTCTACTATAACTCGAATGAAATTAATGCGCAAAGCACGTTCTGGGTCACCATATATTTTATGTTTGATTGTATTCATGCAGTCACTAAACGAATTGATTGTTCAAATAAATAATCTAATGCCAAAGTAAATACGCACGTAGTAATTGAAATTAGCACACACACATTTGAACAATGAGATTGCTTCTCGGAAATAAGAAACATCGATGACCTAAACATTTTAAAGATAATATTGATAAGAATAAGTATGTATACCACAAAGCACTATCATAGTAATACTATGGTACTATCCCCAACTATTTTTCTAAAAAGGAAAATGGTTTGAACACCTTCGTTTTTGTGTTCGTAATATGTTATGCGGACGGAAAAGAACTACAACACTATAGCTACCAATCGGCAAAAGTATATTTGACATTGTGTTTTAAACTGTTTCATATTTACATCGGCTTTTTACAGGCAGATCTCACTTACCCCATTAGTTAACACACATAAAAACAACAAAAGCAGGAACGAATAATATCACTACACATAAACCATGAGTGTTACACATTGGCGATTCTAGCTGCCTGAAAATATTACTAAGTGAAAAATATACATCTATCTCATTATTGTAACGAAAATTATCGATATAGTGAATAATGTTATCAAAGAACCACTGACCTTTCAATAATGATAAATAATATAAAGTAAGGCAAAATTTGTTTACATAGATAATCTAATCATATAAGAAATAGTCATAATCCGTATAATTATAATAATTTTAGTAAACATCGTTCAAAATTTTGTCCAAGTTTATTTTCAAGATACGGCAAACTGCCTGAGTTCATTCACACACCACTCCATTGTTTTCGCATGACTAGTAACATAAATTATGCTTATTTTGTTAAGTGAATCCGGTTATCTCCCAGCAAAAGCCGAAAGCTTAGCTGCCCTCTGTTCAGCTTGAGATACGATATGATAACTTTCAATTTTATCTACAAGGATGTGTCTTATTTTTATGATTTCTGGATATCTTATAACCATAAAATTTAGATTCAAAATTTGTGAGCATTTAAGAACACTACAAAAAATATAGGCTGAGAAAAAAACGCATAGCATAACAACCTTTTTTCCTTTTAAAAACCTTGTATATTACTACATTAAAAATCCATAACTCTTTACAAAGATGCAACCGGCGGCGGCGCGGCGCGGTGGCGGCGCGGCGGAGATATTGAAAATGTCGAAGCAGAGTGCAACGCTTATGAAATTTGAGATCGGAGAAAACTCCTAATTGTATTGAAAGTAATAGTTGATATGTTTTATTGATTCATAATTGAAAAAAAAATAGTGTAATAAAGGTCATATCAGAACCTAAATGCATAATAATTATTTTTATCAGTAATACAGCACATTTACTATAATGAGCCGTATTCATAAAAAGAAGGATATCCTCACAAGCATAAGGTAGAAGTTCAAGGTTTTCATTTAAAGAAAAAGGTATAAGCGTTTCCTTTTTTTGTATTTATAATGATTACCTTATACTTGCGAGGATATCCTTCAAGTAAAGGCTTGGCGGCTTGCATGCGCCAGCAACACACAGTGGCGTGCACACAATGAAAGCACAAAAGCATTGCCTACCCTGACGTTTTGACACATTTTTTATATTTTCCCATTTAATTTTAATTCCGATAATATAAATTATAATTTTACTAAAAGTATAATCCCAATTTAAAAAGCTTATCTTAAGCGCCAATTAAAATATTAATTATATGATAGAAAAACATCGCAGTCTAACATTCATATTACGCAACCTACATTAAACGGAATAATATTCTCCGACGGCAATCCGTTAAAAAGCATCCCATATCAAATCGAAGGCATGCATTTAGACCGTCAATGCGGGATTTACTATGCAAATGAAAATCAGTGCTTGAAGAAAGACAGCCAAGTGAATCGATACATAAAAAAAGAGACAAAGCCAGACGCATGCGAGGATACGTATACCGACCGACGCGACGCAACGATAAGTGCCGTTGCCAAAATGTGCTCTCTTTAATTAATATTTTGATAGACATTGTTTTTTCCCAAGAATCATATTGTTACTGGTTTTTTACGCTTTTGTAATTGGTTAGAAAGCGATTACCGGTTACATCATTACAGGGTTTGGTTAAGAAAGCTTTATTATTTAATAATGTGTAAATCGGGCATCCCTAAACTTATCAATATTTCAATATTTGGGTATTAATAATGCCATGCATACAAACTCTTAGTCTTATTATGGACCGGTGTCAAGCGTATTTCTTTGACAGTGGCTTAGAACTGTCCGCATCAAAATCTGCAGTCACAGTCTTCACTAGGCTTCACTCGCATATCGGGAAACCATACAGTTAGTGAATGTGGAAATCGCTTGGAAAATAGTTTTAGGTATTTAGGCGTGGTACTGGATCAAAAACTGACATGGGAAGATCATATCAATAGTATTATTGGCAAGGTTGAAAAAAGTCTTAACCTTTTGAAGGTCGTCACCAAACGGTATTGGGGAACCGACCCCAAGGTATCGTTAATGTTTTATAGAACATATGTTAGAGCCCTTATCGACTTTGGATCAATTTTTTATGGATCAGCCACTAAATCTAGGCTTTTAAAAATCGATCGTCTACAGTACAAGGTACTACGAATTTATTACCGGGGCTCTTTCCTCTACCCCAACAAATGCACTTTTAGCAGAGTCTGGTGAACTACCTCTATCTTTGAGAAGACTTCATCTTGCTGAGACACTCATTGTTAAAAACATCTTTGTACAAAACGATTTTTTAATTGACAAAATCTACCAGGTATCACTAGACAATCTAACAAATGCTACTGGATGCACAAAAGCTCACCACCTCTAGCTGATGCTCTCATTGAGACTACTAAATTTCGAGAAGAAATTGTTAAGTACCCCAAGCTCCCCTTTTTTACTGGCAAATTTAACACTATCTTGTTTAACACAAACACGTTCTTTCCTCAGTATACAGAAAGCCGTGAAATGAATAACAATATAATCAGTAATATCACAAAGAAGATACAAGACGCCATCTCTGTATACACGGATGGATCATAGACACCAGAAGGGGTTGGGTCTGCATTTTATATTAAAGACAATAATTATGGAGAATCCTTTAGAGTAAATTCCAATTCCTCCATTTTCAGTGCGGAGGCTCATGCGATTATACAGGCACTTGACTACACAATTCCATGTCCTGTATCCAGGCAATGAATAACAAAACTAAAAACCATTATAAAAATCCTCTAACTAGTATTACTGGCACATTATAATATTAAAGTATCCTTCTTTTGGGTCAAAGGGCACGCCGGCATCCTAGGAAATAATATAGTGGACAATCTTGCTAAGGAAGCCATTAGCAAAGACATTACAATATTTGGTCTACAATATTATGATGCTATTTGACAGTTGAGAAATGAAGCCAAGAATAAATGGAAAGTTAAATATGCAGAGTATGCTGTCAATAATCCGAACTTCTATACCAGAACCAATAGACATCTCGTTTCTAATCCCAGTCTACAAGAAACCAATTTAAATCGATGTCACTACACTACATTTATAAGACTAATCTTCGGACATGGCAATGTTAGATATCTATTAAACAAAATGAATTTGGCTGACAGTCCTTTGTGCGCCTGTGACAACTCAAGTGTAGATGATCTAAATCATTGGCTTTTTAGTTGCCTATGTAATCAGCGTGCATCCTGTTTTTTGTTGGAAAAACTAGCAGAACTAAATAAGCTACCCATCAACGCATGCAACCTGATGACTTTGTCTAAGCAAGACAAAATAATTCACAACTTATTGGTTAGGTTTGTGAGAATGATAGAGCGAAAGCTTTAGAGAACTGAGTAGGTACCTTTTCTCTTACCCAATGCTTCCTGTCCCATTTTACCAATTGGTCCATCTCTTTATTTGTTATTTATAAAGTCGCCTAGATGGACCCCTATGGCGTGAAGCGTGTGTCCCAGTTCTATCCTATAAGTTTGTTTCTTCTCAATTTTTACATTGGTGTTATATTTGGTATGAATGATGGAATGTTTCATTTGACTTTTAAATTTAAGTTATTGTAGTGGCTAAATGCACTCGATGCAAAGCCATAAACTATACAAAAAAAAATAATAATGACATGCATTTTTTTGTAAGAAACTGAAACCAGTTAATACAACACCGACATTGGCCGGCCATAATTAAGAATAATTTCAGGTTCCCTTTTCCCTGTGCCCTATTTTTGCGTGCGATTGGGATTTGACGCCCTGCGCTTTTAGTTGTTGTATTGAAAGTTTAGTTAGTTTATTACCCATACAAGATTGTTGTTTTCTTTGTGGGGTAGTTTTGTTGGTTAGACAGATTTCCTGAATAGTTTTAGTGCTTTTTATTATGGAGTGCCAGTGCGATGGCATTGTAAACTGTCTGGAAAAACTTATTAGCACTAAGCCCTGTACAAGTATGACGTTTACCGAAAAACAAAATGTTATTTAGATTGGTAGACCTAGCCCGGACTTAAAAATCGTGCAGCAACAAAAGAAAACCTCGATATTTTAATAAAAAAAAATCTATGATAATTATAAGTCGCTCTGTGGGTGTCGTCATAAAAATGAAATGTATTGTTGGCCATGCTTACTCTTTGGTAAAGAAGGAAACGTGTGGAGTAAACCGGGGTATATTGATTTAAATAATTTGCAAATGCCTCAAAAAACAAGACCTAAGTAACGCAAATTAACCATTTACAGCGCCTTTTCTTTGCATAGTTTTGGCGAAATTCGAATCGAAAAGTCTTTATGCGTACATTTTTTGGAGTCACAAAATTTAACATTTTTGAGCGCGGCACCTGGAAAAATTTTCTGCCTCCGGCGGCGTCTACAGCTGTTCCTTCTCTATCATTTTCTATTATGTTGCCTACCCTCTTCTAATTAACACTGCACGCCACTGGCAACACATTCTAAAGTGTTACATCGTTTTATTTCTGTCTTATTTGAGCGTATTATCCGTATTGTGACCATGTCTTCCTCAAGCAGTGACAGTAAAAATGTAGAAAACACTAATAACGATCTACAATTCATAGCAAATGAAGTTGACAATGCTCCCGTTATACTGCTACTACGTGAAAAATCGCAAATGTCAAAAATAAAAAGAAAAAGGACTAGGCCATTTTGAGCATTACTAAGAAGTACGAGGTGACCTTTGGTAAACCATTAGATGAAAAAGATTTATTAAAAAAATTAACAATATGAAATCAAGCTTGAATAAAGAAAGACCTAAAAAAATAAGCGAGTCCGCTAGTACTCAAGACATTTTTTTTATGGTAGTGGCACACACGCTAAAGGGAGATTCTATGGGGCTCGACGAGCGGTGTGTGTGTGCGAAGATGTTGATTGACACGGTTCTTAAATAGTTGTAGGTTGTAATTAATTAGGGGGAAATAGATGTCCTGGGACTGAGTTCCACAGTGATGCAGTGCGCCAGACAAAGGAGTTCTTGTAAAGCGATGTTCTAGGTGTTTCCAGACTAGTGCGCTCTTGCCGACTGTCGTGACTATCTGACAGGCGTTGCCAGGGACGGGATGAGGACGGGATTGGGCGGGCCAAATCCTGGGAATATCTGCCGTGAAAGTATCTGTAAAACAGGGACATCTCGGCCACATGTCTGCGGTGTTCTAGACTATCCAGATTCCGGGTCGCCGATGAGACACACCTCTCTTCTGAATGGAATCCAGCAGCTTTAGGGTGTGCTTTGGCGCGGCAGCCCAGAAGTGAGAGCAATATTCTAAGCACGGTTTTATTTGCGCTTTGTAGAGCAAAAGCAACTGCCGCGATGTATACAGTTTTTTGTTATCAAATAGCGCACCAAGCTTCTGGGAGGCTGATTTTGCGATGTTAGCAACGTGGGCATGCCAGGACATATTGCTGTTGACCGAGACACCCAGCAGTCCGATTGATGAGGATGAAGCAATGGTCGATCCTGCCATAATGATTCCAGGACCCGCCGTATTGGCCCTCTTGGTAAACGTGGCTGCTTGGGTCTTTGCTGCATTGAACTGAACCAAATTTCCCCCAAGTTTAAACTTTCTCCAGATCTTGATTCATTGCTGTAATCTGCTTCTGTCTGCGGTGGTAAGTCTCAGTCGCTGGTAAAGGTTTTTCTGATCTAAATTGGGAGACAAGGGTACTGTCATCTGCAAAACTGTAAACAGGATTATTCGTTTCGGTCAGCAGGTCATTAATATAGATGAGGAACAGAGTTGGTGAAAGTGTTGCGCCCTGAGGCACGCCCGCGTTAATGGTGAATGTGTCTGAGATGTGTCCATCAACTGCAACGTGCAGAGATCGGTTTTTAAGCAAACTGGTAAGCCAGCTGCAGAGAGAGGCTGGCAGTCCGAAAGACGGCGGTTTGTTGAGCAGTCTATCATGCCAAAATCTGTCGAATGCTTTCGAAATATCCAACGCAATCGCTCGAGACTCTTCGTAGTTCTCAATTGCCCTACTCCATATATGAGTGACAGTATTTGTTGTGTAAATATGATGTGTAAATATTGATTGTCAAGTAGACATACATTTATAATCGAAGGTAAAATTACTTCAGAAGTTTTGAAAATGAATCCAAAACTAGATGCAAATATACCTGCTGCTAAATTGAAAAGTGAAGAAGCAATATCTCTAAATATCTTGCCACCTAAATCTCGCCAAAGATATGAACTTGCATATCAGCGATTGATGGATTGGTGTAAAGAAAAAAAATGTACAAAAGAATGCAGGAGCAGAGTACAAAACATGGCGCTCTCAACCACCATGGTCCGTGCTGATTGAGATACAATTTAATATAATGGCCCGAAAGTTTTCTTATGACGTCAGTCATTAATGACTGACATGGCCGCTAAAGTGTTAATTTGAAAACGAACCACGTTGAAGATATTGGCTCAGCCTTAATTATAAAAATGTTGCACACAAAAACCAAGAAATCTCCTTCCTTTACCATTATGGGCGAATATTATTTGCGATTATTTCGGAAATATGCTGCTGTGTCGTTTATTTCTTAAGTATGTCAAGGGAAAATGCCAAAGATTGCTTGTTGGTATTCACAAAATTTGTGTGTGGCGATGGCGCAAGAAGTCGCAAAATTATTAAAGTTAGAAATTGAAAGCAGTATACTGGACATCGGTTGAGGAAAACGTCTGCTACTCTTCGTGTGGTTAAAAGGCGAATACGGCAGCAGCAGGATATATTGAAGATTCACCTTGTTAAAAAGAGGATACTGCCAGAAAAATATTGCAGCCTGACAATGAAAGTACAAGTTTCTGTTCAGATTTCATCAACAATTCCTGAGCATGTTTTGAATTGGTCAAAAATTAATGAAAATCTTTTAAATTGTTCCAAAATTGATAGTGACAGTTTCAGTGGTATTTTGAATTTTGGCAATAGTTGTTCCAGCTGTGCAAAAACGCGAGCAATGTAAACAAATAAACATACAAATACATATACAAATAATTTACTAATGTTAACAGATACAAACACAAGACAGAACATTGGATTGGATTAGGTTATTTAACAATTAAATCCCATTTTTTTTTTCAGTAAGAACAACAATTACCTAGCCAAGCAATATGAAATCATAAGTGACACAGTAATCATACGATCAGAATAAAATACACACACACCTAAAACAAAACAAAATAGACATATCACACCTTAATTACAGGTTAATATCCTTAAAATTATTGGAGTAATATTCTACAAGAGAGTAAAAACATTGTTTTATAAGATACCCCTTTACTGCCCTACTGAACGTGACC
>JAEQML010058252.1:0-30553 GCA_016904865.1 Pissodes strobi | reverse complement strand
GATTGTAAGAAACTTTTTTAAAAAGTGACTCTAGTTCTAAGGACAATAATTATAGACTGAACTATTTCTCAAAGCTAAATAATACATAAAAGGTAGGCACCATTCATAATACCTATGTTAATTCTAAATTTTTATATAAACTGAAGTCTGCATTAGGCATAATTAAGTTCAGTCTTAATACATTTAAAAAATGTTGATTATGCAAAAATACTTAACTAAGAGAGTATGTTTTCCACCTTGTTTTCACGGTCAATAAATAAAAACAGATGTTTGTTAATATTTCATAAAATTAAAATTGTATAATTACACCACAGAAGTAAGTGAATAGAGTAGTAAAGGGATTAGATTTGAGGTCAGTACTACATAATGGCCTAATTTTTTTCTTTTTGCAAAAGAAATGTATAGAATAACAAAACATAAAAAAAGAGTTAAATTGTAGATATGAGGTTAATTATTTTTCATAATACCTCTCTGAAAACTATCATTTTCGACGTCTCTGTAGAGCAAAGAAAGTAAGTCTTTTCGGTCCGGGCACGGGAAAAAGTTTTCCCGCTCCCTGATTTTAAGTGCTAAATTTGTAGTTATTTAGTCACAGGATAAGCATAAAGTAGAATAAATTGGGTTAAAATTATACAACGATGCAGTATACAAGATTAATCTAGTACATTTTAGCGTCAATAGTCTAATTTTAAATAAAATTATTTTATTTATTCTGACATTACTTGTCACAAATACTTCAAAATTAGCTGCCTATTCAATTACAACAAAGCATACAAACACATTTCCATAGCAACGCTTGATGAATATTAGATAAATACCTGTCTTGCTTGTCTTGCAAGTTTGACGTTTGCTTTCATTTGAATACAATAGTATATTATGATATAAGTGTATAAGAGGGCCTTTAAAGCACGCGCGACATATTTCAAAACACGACGCACAGCGGAGTGTTTTGTAAGTCGCAAGGGCTTTAAAGGTCTCTTATACACGTATATCATACGTTATTTTTTATTACGAATGCATCATAATCTCAAAAATGTTTTAAATATTAAACTTAAGGGATATATTGCCGACTATATTAATCTGTCACATTTGACATGATCAAATGTTTCTATAGCAGCCTTTAAAAAAGTAGGCGCATCATAAACATCATTTTAAGCACGCTGCAGCGTGCGATAATCGTTGATTATGATGCATGCGTAATAAAAAATGTATTATGACATGATTTTGGATACGTAAAATTATAATAATTTTATGTTTATGTCTTGATTTCACAGAGAGGTATTATGCAAAATATCGTTCATTACACGTCCAAAAACAGCTTTTCCTGTGCTTGCACGACTTCCGGTGTTCGGCTACGCCTCACACCAGAAACTGTCGTGTGCGCACCGGAAAAGCCTAGTTTCTGGACTGGTAATGAAATATACTATTACTTGTTAACCGTATATTATTGTTATGTACCTGCCGAAATAAATGTCCCTAAAATCTTAACCAATTGTCATCTAAAAACTATGCTAGTCAATTTACCTCTAAACTAATCCAAAACATGAATTTACCTTCTGTCAAATAACAATTATTGAATTGCGTGACATAATCAAATCTTAAAAATAAGAATTGTTGGGATTATTATGGAATAAATGTTCAATTGGTTAAACACATTGTAAGTATCCAAAGACATATAACTAATATATGCCTATGTAAATATCATTGTTTATCCTTAAATAAAAATTTAAAATTTTTGTTTCCAAGATTCAGTTTTTTCCAGTACATTAAAGATTTCTAGAGCAGTATCACAGAAAATATAGTGTAACTATATTTTCTGTGGCAGTATCTATTTATAAAAAGGGCTCACAAAAGGACCTAACAAATTACCGGCCAATATCAATTGTTCCTTTTTTTCAAAAATATTTAAGAGAACATTAAAATGTAGAGTTACCAACTGTTTTGAATCACGAATCACATAATCGTTTTAGTAGTAAACAGTTTGGTTTCAGAAATGCAAAATCAACAACAATGCTGTTAACTAGTTAATTGAACTGGTTAATGAGGATCTTAAGAGGGAAGAATATAGAGCTGCCACCTTCTGTGATCTAAGCAAGATGTTCGATTGTGTGTCTTCGCCACTCTTGCAATTAAGTTAAAACTATAATTTTTCACTTTGATAAAACTGATAAAATCTTATCTTATGGGTAGATCTCAAGTATTTGATATAAATGGCGTTCAATCTGGATTCTAAGAATACAGTATGGTGTCCTTCAAGTATCAGTGCTGTGACAGCTGCTCTTTCTGGTCTATATTTATGACCTAGAGTGCAGTGATCGGAGTGATCCCAGTGCTGATTTTGTTATTTTTACAGATGGTTCAACTGTTGTTAAAAGAAATTTAGTTGTGGATAACTTACAAGTAGCGGCAACGGAAACACAGTCGAATGTTGCAAATTGGTTTAAGGCAAATCAGTTAACTATGAATGTATCAAAACTCTGCATCTCGACTCGAAATATACATTTGCATTGTCCTAATGAGCCAGTAACGTTTTTGGGGCTGATATTAGATTCAAAGCTTTTATAGAGTGCCCACTCTATGTGTGTATATGAGCTAAAATTGCTACTGTAGTTTTTGCACTTTCAAGTTTAACTGTAAATGTTTCTCCAGGGGTCACTCGATTAATGTATTTTGCGTGTGTCCATTCTAGGATATCTTATGGTATCTTAATCTGGAGGCATGCCACTGAAGGGAGCCGTTTTTTTTCTCTTCAAAGAAGGGCCATAAGAATCCTTCAAAATCTGCACTATACATCTGATTGTAGAATATGTTTTTTCAGAATAAATATCAGTTCCTTGCCTAAATATGTTTTGCTGTTTATTGCATGTAAAAGCAAATCTTGAAGATTATGAAACTTTGGAAAATGTTCATTCCCATCTAACTAGGAATAATAATAATATTTATACTGATTTTCATCGAATAAATCATATGCAAACAGGGATATCTTTCTATCGATCCCTGTTTTATAATAAACTGTCCTTCCACCTTCCATATAAGGTCCTTACCTGTTAAAACCTTCCAAATAAGAATCACAGAGTATCTTATTTCACGACGTACGAAGTTTCTACAGCATTCATGAATAATTATACAACAATTTTAGTGATATTACGTAATTACTATTTCTGTAAATTTTTTGACTTGTGTAAAACTTCTGTTATGGCACTAATAAATATTTTGTATTTGTATTTGTGATACATTAATAGAATTATTTTATAGAAAAGTGTTTCTTTTATTCCATGTTCTGGTGTTTCCCTTTATTGTTAACAAAAATAGTTTATATTTTTTATTTAACTTCTGTAATAGTGTGTAATTTGAAACCTATTTTTGTGCTTCATCATACTTGGTGGGTCTTTTTAACTGTTTTTTTTTAACCTACACAAGTAACAAATAGAATTTGATATAAAGTTTTTCTTTCAATCGCAGTGTTTACTAGTATTTTATAGCTAAGCCTTATTTAAATATGAAAATAGATATATTAAAGTTAATTTACCTACATAGGTATATTTGATATGAGTATATGAAATCAACTTATTTAATAACTCTTGGTTTCTTGTAAATGTTTATCGATAGTTTAAGAAATGTGAAGTTGTTTTTTCTAATTTGCACCTTCCCTGGAGGCTTTATTTCAGGAGCTAGAAAGTTTAAATACAAAAGTTAACGGGTTTTTTACTTATTATCTCTCAGATGTATCAGAAAAAATAAACGCGCATCGCAAAGTCAAAGCAGGTAAAAAAAATTAGATGTTTTTCTCCAGGTTGTGGTGCTGCGCATTTCTTTTTTTATACATCTGAGAGATATTACGGTAAAAACTTTAACTTTTGTATTGAAACTTTTCTTGTAGCTCCTAAACATTTAATAAACCACTTTTTTGAAAAGACCGCGTTTTTCGTTGCCCCCCCTAGGAGGGCGACATCTAGTAGTAAAGAAATCGTTTGTATTGTTCATAACATCATGGAAGCCATATATTACAGATATCTTTGGCTACTCGATCACAAGGCAACAGATGGCGCGAACGACGCTCAATCTTGTGGCTATAAGAATAAGTACAAGGGAGTCCATTCTATTCCCCCTTAATATTTATCTATGGTCTAGTGCGAATGGAAATATAGGACTCCTAGAAGGCTGATAGAGTGAGAAGTCCCATACGAAGTAAGGGAGAAAACAATATGGGTTGATAATACGCTTGCGTGGGCATGTAAATAAGGACCTTATATTTACTTGCTTACATGCAGTTTATATACCAACACCGTTGCCAAACTAGGAGAAATTTACCGTTTTATGTGTATTTTAATTAGATGACTACTGAAAAACGTAGGAAGTAAACCCCTAAACGGAATGTTTTAAAATCTGTTTCATATTATAAATTTACTCTAATATTTTCGAAGTATATGTTGCTAAGATTTTTGATTATGTTAGATATTTTTGTGTTACGTTAAAACCTAGAACTTTACATATCTTATACTTGGCAACGTTGCGAGATTGCGAGGACGTGGACCCGATCGGAACGGACGCCATTTTAATTAATGAATTCTTGTTTTCTTTGCGTTTCGACTTTCGTTGTTCAGTTTTGTAAAGAGTTCTTGTGTTTTTTATTATTGCCGTGTGTTAGATAGTACCTGTAGCTATTAGACGACATAACATGGAATTAATACTCAACATGCTCTTGTATATAGCCAGGCACGCGCATATGCTTCGAAACTCAACGTTTCTGTCTTACACATGGATATTTTGTCTCTCTTCTTTCGTGAGTAGATCTGCTTATATACTCTTATGTATTAGCCTTCTAGGAGTCCTATTTCTATGTGCGAATGCATACCAGAGACAACAATGGGACACTCAACTTAATAGAAAATTTATTCATATTGTTTCGGAGGATTCGTCGTTATCTATTAGGTATATTGATTCTGTATTAACCCATCCTTTTCTGGCATGGTGAAAGGAGATTCTCAGATGGCGCTGGGAACTAAAATACAACAATGCCAAATGTAACACATCCCAATATAGTCCAGTAAATTATTTATTTTTTACTCTTATCTAACGCAAGCAAAGAGTAAGTGACAGAAGTAGTAAAATAAATCGATAATTAAAACGTGGCAACACTGCGGAAAAACTTGTCTGATGGATGATGGATCGGCCATTTTTTAGTATTTGTATTTATTTTGAGTTCAGTTCTGATTTCTAATTTGTGACTTTATTAAGCGATTTTTAGACAATTTATCCCCGTAGGTATACTGCTTTTTTAGTCTGTTTATTTAGGTAAACTTTCAATAACGATTTTTATATAGATTTGGCCGATTTGGGACCCAAAATCTAGAAAGCTCTTATGGTGGCTTCCCACGGCCCGTGATATCGCAGGCCGGACCGCGCCAGCTCGGGCCAACACGCCGTGGGAAGGGTGCCGTCCGAGGTCGCCCGGAAAGATCCGTGATTGCGCGTCCGATCCGCCTCAAGTCGCTAACTTCAAAGGCGTGGCCTGGCCTGATCTGTCGCGACCTGTCGGTGTCTGTTGTTATCTGTGATTAGGGTTGATTTTTGGGGTCATTTTCCATTTTAATACGTTCTGCCAAGACCTATAGCTGGACGCCAAATGTCCCGATTTTCAATCAAGAATCAAATTTGCCGCAAAACAAAACGCCCATCGAAAAAAGAAATTTAATTTTTAGTTCCAGCACAAATTTAAAAAATATTCTAATGATATTTCAATTTATCGCGTCCATTCCAGCATTCAACGCGGCCACTGAACGCATTTTTTCGCGTTGCGACAATGCATGGCCCGACTCTAGAAACAGGCTTACAGTTGAGCATATTAAAAGTCACAAATAAAAGTTAATTTTACCTAGACCTGTAGAGAATTTTACAAGCAAGCGCTTAGAATATACCATGCTAACTTCGGCAAAAAGCCAAAAAATACTATTAAAAAAAAGCAATGGATTATATTTTTTAGTTCTAACACAACAAAATGTTATTTTTTACATTACATAGGAATAAATTTCCTTTGTAACATGTACTAGCCTCTACAGCTCACTACAAAACAAGGTCACGAATCGGCCCGAACGAGTTTCGAAATCAGTCTTAACTTCACGCATGGCCCTCTGCTCGCTTCGCTCGCTCCAGGGCTCAATGAACCAAAACTAACCCAAATTTAGAAAAAAAAAACAAATATTACCTTAACATATTTTTTTAAAAAACCACCGACGGGAATCGAACGCAGGACGCCATAATCGGAAACCCAGAACCGTACCACTAGACCATGAAACCGCTTAGAGCCTTTCCGCTAGACCGTATAGACAAGGGTAAAAAGTAACGAAACTCGTTCGGACCGACTCGTGATCTTGTTTTGTAGTGAGCTGTAGATTGCTATTGTAATAATATGTTATCTAGAATTAGGAGTACTAAGAAGCCGCCTTTAAGTTGTTTCTTAATGTTATGATTGTCATGTTTTCATGTTACATATTATGTAGGTACCTATAAGTATATACTACGTATATTCTATTCTATATTTGGTTATTTTAAACCTACTGTCAACCAGTCAACCTATCGAAAAGTAAAATGCCGAGTTTCACGCGACATTTTTAAACGGAACCCTATCTTCAAACTCTTGAAGAACAGGCTCATACAGGCCATGGGAAGAGCTCACGCGCGGCCAAGCCCGATCCGTGCTTACCTGTGCTTGTCCGCTGGGCGCGTCTGGCCTGTTCTAAAAGTGGCTTCCCACGGCCTGTCTTAGAACAGGCCAGACCCGCGCGGCGGACAACACCCTTCCCACGGCGTGTTGGCCCGAGCTGGCGCGGTCCGGCCTGTGCTGTGATACCACGGGCCGTGGGAAGCCACCATTAGACAGGCCGTGGGAAGCCACTTTTAGAGGAAAGCCTTTCTCCATGCACTGTTTTTATTCGCAAGGCCGAAAATATCCCATTCAGAGCCCCATCTTTATTGCAAAAACAGACAATAAGGTGTTTTCAACAAAAAAACCTCCAAATAATGGGAAGTGAAGGTGTATAGTGTGTGATGCTAGTGAGAAAGAAATAGGAAAATTGTTCTAGTTTCCTGCAAATCTTGAAAGGTAAGTTGTTACTTTACAAACTTATTTAATTAGGGAAAATAGAAAGAGCCTAGAGATGAACAATCCGCTCAAATTGAAGCCTAAATAATAATAGTAATGAAACAATATTTGTATATCATGCAAAATTTTGCATGATATACAAAGATTGTTTCATTACTATGTTTCGTACATGCACACAGCCTTTACTCTTCATTCAAATAATAATAATTGAAGAAAATACATGATGTAATAAAGTTTGCAGCAATTTTTAACTTAAAAATGTTAGTAAGAAAGATATCTCTGAATGCGCCTAGGAATAAACATGGCGTTGCTGATGACATGCTTACATGCAGTTCGAAGTACATTCAAAGCTGTCAAAAGTCAACTGTATTAGTGTTGCAACAAGGACTCATTACCACAAATAGATAGCACATGCCATTTAAATAATGTCTGTAAAAATGTTTTAGGTCAAGAATATGGCAGGAGCACTTGGGAATGAAGTTCTCTGGAGATTCACTGCGGAATTACAGAATTTGCAATAAGTACTTTAAAAGAGAGATTGTGTAGATGCTATACAATATAAACTTTCAAAAGCAGCAGTACCATTTGCATGGATTCAAGAACTTTCTACTTCGCCTTCCTGTTCCTAGGTAGAAATATTTCAATATCCAGTAGAGAATGAAGGTGGGTACTGGGGTATCAAAAATTATTTATATTGATAAAAGATGGCCATGGAATGGAAAACGTCTGTCTTATTTTATGTCATTCTTTTAAAATAATTCTAATAAAATTGTCAAGTTCAATGTCATACTGACATTCTAAGACAGACGGGCTATATTTCATAGCCAACTTTTATCAATACAATTTTTGACATCTCTGTAACAGCTTAGTACAGCCACCGAATATTAACTACGATACGAAGATTCACTCTCCGCGGCGGCACGTCAACGGTATGCCTCCATCCTCGCGCGAAAACTAGCATGATACTGGCATGCGACCTTTGCACCCGGCGCACACTGGTCAAATTTCTAGGAAAGTTGGCCATAATAAGGTTTACCAGAAATAAGACACACAAGTTATTAAGTATTACACGTTTAATATATCGTGTTTTAGATAAACAATTGTTGAATTTTTGGCTCATCATCTATATTTATATATAGGGTGTATCAATTATCACTAACGATATAAATCATGTATAAAAATCATTTGTATGTTCTTAAACCATTTTAAAAAATGATTTTGAAAACTAAGGGCTCCTTCGTTGTAAAAAAAGGGTTTTAAATTTTTAATTCGATGATCCAAATTTTGTTTTTGCAACGGTTAACTCAGGAGTCTCACGTGCAAAATGAATGTTAAGTGGACGACAGAAACGCGTTGATGAGGGCCTGCAATTTTGCCATACATGTATTTCAGAGTTATCGCTATTTTTAAAAATTAATCTAATAGGAACGAAACTAGTAAGAAATATAGAAGCATCAGTGCAGCGGTTGTTCAAAAACAATTGCTCATATTCTGACTATCGCAAGGTAATATTGTGAACTAGGAAGCGTAATAACAAAAGAACACTCAGTCTAATGTTTGAACTTGATACTTGACATTGAAGGATCAAATATTATGAGTATTATCTAAACATGTTTTAAAAACAATCAGTCAAATATCAACTAAATTTAGTATAAAAGAACGGGCAAATCAAGTAGACGACAACTTATCTGGTTGAGTAGTTCCCTTTTAATTAAGGCAAAACGCTCCTCCTGTAAGCTCAAACCCTCCCGATCCTGATTATCTGGTTAAGTAGTTTCCTTTTAATTAAGGCCAGACGCTTTTCTGGTGACCAGGGTCAAACCTCCCGACCTTGACTATCTGGTTAAGTAGTTCCCTTTTAATTAAGGCCAAACGCTTTTCTGGTAATCAAGGTGAACCTCCCGATCTTGACTTTCTGGTTAAGTAGTTCCCTTTTAATTAAGGCCAAACGCTTCTCTGGGAACCAAGATCAAACCTCCCCTAGAGTTACGTCAGTGTAAAAATAAAGTGTAAAAGTAAAGTAAAACGTAAAGTAAAAAGTAAAGTGAACCATAGATAAAAGTGAAACCTAATTAAAGCATACCAATATAAATTAAACAAATTAAAACGCCTCCTAAAAATCTAAAATAAAAGTAAAATACATTCCAAGGTTACTAGCAAATTATTTCAAGGAAACGCACTAGATCGAGCCCGGTCCTTCCTAGAAGCTTCGTTGACACGTAGTGGAGAACGCCATTTTTGATCCCGAGAACCAAGTATAGCCGACGCACCGTTTGTTCCAGTCGTCGACACGTTTTGGGGGCAGCCGTTTGATCCCCGTACATCGACCGAGGACCATGGATTGGTCGAGGAGATATCCTTTGGAGGTGCCGTTCGAATCCGCAGTGACGTTTTTTGGAGGCAGCCATTCAGACTCCTAACCCCGGAGGCAGTTCTGATGCAGTGAAGTCAGTTGATGGAAGAGCCTTTTCGACCTTTTTCTACAAGTAACGCCATTCTGACTCCCGGACACATAAGTATATATCGTCATTTTCTTCCTAAGCCATTTTTTGACAGGTGCTGTTTTAATTGCAGTCAATTTTTTTTTGTCTTTCGTCGGAATTAAATAAATCTCCAAGCAAAATTCATAGTCATTGGGATCCACAAGGTTAAAATCGTATATCAGCCTCTTTTCAGATTTGAGATACCATCAATCAACATTACTGAGTATTACAGAAGAGGACCATAATGAAGAAGAAAATTTTCAGCAATTTTAATTTTTAAACACAAATGTCAATAGTATCATACCTTAGATAAAAGAAGAAAATCAACCTTATGAGAGAAAAAATAAGCAGTCTATGCAGATATAGAGAAATGTAGCTAAAGTATAGTTACAATTTTAAACGCAAAGTGTTAGAGATAGGTACCGTATTGGGAAACTCATAGCAAAAACGCTTGGGCGTTGGATTAAGTGAAATATTGAGGAGTAAAATGGAGAAAAGTAACTAGGAAATAGAGTTACCATTGTAAACGCAAGTGTTAACGATAAGTATCCTACTGGGAATATCGTATAGGTGAAACACAAAGGCGTTGACATAAAGCATAGTTGAAATCATATAAAACTCTTATCTAACGTACATACAGTAACAGTAACTAGAAGAAAGCAGCATAAATATAAGAAGAAGCCAGCATCTATAAAGAAACAATAAACTAGGGGGAACGACAAACTGCACCAGAATCGGAGGGAACCAAGAAAAAAAAATAAAAATAACTAAAAAACCGTAACTAAGTAATTAGGAAGCAACCAGAAACTAAGTGAACACAAAGAAACCAAACATTAAGCAAAAAGTAACCAAAAACTAAGTAAATACAAAGAGACCAGACACCAAGAAGAAATCAGAAACTAAGCCACTAGATATAGGAAATTAGGGAATATAAATGGAAAAAATATGTTGGGAATATGTAAATACAATTTGGAACGCGAATGTTGATGACCTATCTAAGAAAGTAGAGAAAATCATAAGGCAAACATGTAGGCGTCCAAAGAGAAAGAAGGTTCATACAGAGAAAAATGGAGGTATATACAGTGTGTCCAAAAAAGTATGCAACATATGGGAAACTTTTTTATTATTGGTTTCTCAGAAAATTTTATTCTTGATAAAAGTTGGTGCTTGCCCTAAAATAGTAAATGAGTATTTCAGATTTTCCGTACTGCTTTTAGTGCGGGCGCAAATGTCATTTTTCCGAAATCGCGTCAAGAGTAAAATACCTTAATGTATAAAGATACAGCAAAATCTTATAAGGAAAAGTTGTTCCAATTTAAAAAAGTAATCTAAATATGAAATGAGTTAAGTACATCAACTTTTAATTTTTATTGTTTTTTCTCGATTTTTTCTTAAACGTTATCCCACTTGAGAATGTTTTGTTCTTTTCTTATTAGTATACTTGCCAAGTAACTTTAAAATTTATTTAAGACAGAAATTAGTTACATAGTTGCATAATGTTGCAGTTTTTCCAGAGATAATAGCCAGTTTAGGTATCAGTGTGTTGCAAACACATTTAAACAGTTTTGATTCAAAAATTTTTCCACTCAAAATCATGAATAGACCTAACTCTTTTCATTTCATGTAAACCAACTAATATCTTTTGCACCAGATGTGTAAAATATGCCCAAGTATCCTAGAAAGCCATATAAAATATTTGATCTTGAAGAGTAGGCCAATGCAAACAGCAACAATTTTACTTCGCTCTGACATATGAAATTAATTATTATTGAGTCAGTCATTCCAATTGTATTTTGTAATGGTTATTGTGGACAATTATTTTGGACCAAAATTGTTTAAATGTGTTTACAACACACTGATACCTAAACTAGCTTTTATCTCTGTAAAAACTGAAACATTATGCAACTATGTAACTAATGTCTACTTTAAATAAATTTGGAAGTTGCTTGGCAAGTAGGTATACTAATAACAAAAGAACAAAGCATTCACCGATGACGTAACGTTTGAGAAAAAAATCGAGAAAAAAAGCGAAATTAAAAATTGATGTACTTAACTCAAATTTCATATTTAGATTACTTTTTTAATTTGGAAGAACTTTTCCTTATAAGATTTTGCTGTCTCTTTATAAACTAAGGTACTTTACTCTTGACGCGATTTCGGAAAAATAACATTTGCGTCCGCACTAAAAGCAGTACGTAAAATTTGAAATACTCGTTTACTGTTTTAGGGAAAGCACCAACTTTTATAAAGAATAAAATTTTCTGAGAATCCAATAATAAAGAAGTTTCCCATATGTTGCATACTTTTTTGGACACACTGTATAACTTAGAGAAGTTATAATTTTCAATGCAAGTATTTATGACAGGTACCACATTTGGGAAATTATTGTAAAAACACGTAGGCATTAGAGGAGAAAAATGAGAAATTAAGATATGAGCATCTGGAGTAAAAAGTTATAATTTTAAATGCAAGTGTTTAACGATAGTACCATACTGGGAAAATCACATAGGCATTTAAGTATACGAGAAATTAAAAGACTTATAGAGTTCAGAGTACGAAAGTTACAATAGTGAACTAATATAAAGGAGAATCTAGAAAGCACAATTATATAGAGGTCACATAGGGAATGTTGTAGCCAATTGTCAAAGAGAAGTACCTTATAGGGAAGATCATAACAGACACTTGGACAACATGACGACCTAGGAGATGAAATGGGAATCTACATAGGGATACATATGTATAGATGTATATATAAAGATAGTAAACGAGAATATGCTAATAGAAATAAAGCATAAATTAAGAGTTAAATATAGGAAGTAATATTAAAGAGAATACATAACAAAAGTGTCAGCACAAAACATAGAGAATACATAGAGATAGTCAAAATCTATAGACAAAATATGTAGACAAACATAAAAAAATAATGATGTATAAAAATGTACTATGAAGACATAGAACATAAAATAAGCTAAAATAAGGAATTAAAATACGGCGCCGTAGCATATAGAACCATAGAAATAAGAGAATAAATAGCATATAGACAGCAGAAACCTTAGATTAGGTAAATAGAGATAAATAAATAACCATGGATGAAATAAGAAGAATTACAGTCGTACATTACATACAATTCTAAATTTACACAACCATACAGACAGCAGCATAAATCTTGTAAAAGGCACCTATTATTAATGATAAATTAAACATAAGTATACCGATCATGTTTTACAAATTAAGGGAAAAAATTGTAACTTGTCTAGGTAAATTACACCGAAAAAATATTCAATTGTCTTCCTTGGATATTGGCCATATTCCAGGGGGGATAATAACTAATAATACTAGTATTCAAATAATATCATCAGTCAAAGCAACATAATTGACGTCACTGTAAATTACGTAAATGTGTATTAAATATCTACTGTTATTTTTAAATTCCGGCAATGTTTACTATCAATGAAAACAAGATATCAATGTTATATAATTACAAATAGTCGGCAATATTTCTCAAGGCAGACCAAGTTTACGTGCTAATTTTTGTTATTATGTTTAATAAAAACAAAATCCGTAGGTAACAGAGAGTTACGATGTACGTTTCAAAAAAATAAAAAAGCAAGCCATCGACTTGGAATTCGTTGAATAGTTGAAATAGAAATATGCACTTTAACATAAGCCATGCTAATACCTAAATATAATTCAGATAATTTGAATATAATTTTAAGCGTATTATAATTTATGGAAATATCAGCCGGCGATTTTATAAGCTAAAAAATAAAAAAGCCAATGATTAGTGTAAAATAAATATATATGGGAATAATATACAGAGGGAAAAAAATTATAATAATAAATATAATGGAAATAATTAGAGTAAAATAAATATAGATAAGTTAAAAATAAACATGTAGGTCAGGTAAACAATCCTACCGTAGGAACTTCCGGGAGTGCGCGTCTGGCTTTTCTGCGGTATGCACGGACAAATCTTCTCGCTTTAACAGAAAGAAAGCGGGTAAAATAATACGACAGTAAAACAACAAGGGAAAATTTTTTAAGGGATTATACAATTTTTTTACTTACGTCAGGGCACTTCCATCATGTCCACTTTAAATTCTAAGACACAAAGAAAAATACGACCAAAGGAATTTTTTTTTAATTAATGGAAATATATAGGATACAGTATATAACGGGATACTGGGTCAGGATGTATGATTTTAAATACGAATTAGTACTGGGTGATAAAAAATTGAAATGACAGTCATTTAAAAAGTTTTTTTAAGATAGAAAACAAAATGTTAATATTAAGCACTTATATTTGGTTTATATTTGTTACATGTACCTGAAGCACTCACTAGTCAATGGCGATGGAGTCCTGATATACACAGCAGCCAAAAAGGAGTCCGACAAAGACTCTGAATTTAGTAACGACGCAGATCGAGACCCCTTGGCTGGAATCCAGGACCGAGCTATGTCAAGAATGTCTAGTGCTCAGACATAACCTAAATTTAAGTAGGTACAGAACGATATGACTATTCGAACTTTGAGGACAGCTGGTTATTATTATTTAAGGGGGGTCCACTCCTTTTTGAACATACTCATCAAAAATGAGTTTTTGAGCGTCTCTAAGATAACGAATTTAGTTACTTCTGTTCTCAATCAAGTCTTTATTTATTGAGCAGATTCTTTCCTTTTTGAACTTTCTAACCGTAAAGATGTTTTGCATTGGGGACCAATGCTAGTTGAAGGGGGGCATGTGTAAACTAGGAAGCGTAATAACAAAAGAACACTCAGTCTAATGTTTGAACTTGATACATGACATTGAAGGATCAAATATTATGAGTATTATCTAAACATGTTTTAAAAACAATCAGTCAAATATCAACAAAATTTAGTATAAAAGAACGGGCAAATCAAGTAGACGACAACTTATCTGGTTGAGTAGTTCCCTTTTAATTAAGGCAAAACGCTCCTCCTGTAAGCTCAAACCCTCCCGATCCTGATTATCTGGTTAAGTAGTTCCCTTTTAATTAGGGCCAAATGCTTTTCTGGTGACTAGGGTCAAACCTCCCGACCTTGACTATCTGGTTAAGTAGTTCCCTTTTAATTAAGGCCAAACGCTTTTCTGGTAACCAAGGTGAACCTCCAGATCTTGACTTTCTAGTTAAGTAGTTCCCTTTTAATTAAGGCCAAACGCTTCTCTGGGAACCAAGATCAAACCTCCTCTAGAGTTACATCAGTGTAAAAGTAAAGTGTAAAAGTAAAGTAAAACGTAAAGTAAAAAGTAAAGTGAACCATAGATAAAAGTGAAACCTAATTAAAGCATACCAATATAACTGAAACGAATCAAAACGCTCATAACAATTTAAACTAAAAGTAAACTCAAGGGAGCCGAATAGGTCGAGTCCGGTCAGTCCTCATCGAATAATCATGCGTTCTACGTTATTCTAGTAAATTGTATTCAAACATAGTCGTCTTTCTAAGTGCATACCTTCCTGTATCTGAAGACCAATATACGTACAGTTTGTTTCGAATTAAGCGAGTCGTTATTCCATCTGATATACAAACCCCAGCTCAAGGAGGAACGCCGCCAGTAATCCCACTCAGTAGCATCTGGGAAGCGCCCAAATTCCTCTTTGACACGATCAAAGCCATATTTACAAATTAAAACTAAATTATAAATTTTATCTGCTGATTCAGCCAAAGTATTTATTACCTATTTTTATAATAACATCAGCCTTGCATGAGCAATAATGATTCTACCGAAATTTCAGCTTCAGTTTCACTTACTACAATATTATGTGATTAGGGGTGGGCGAAAATAATCGATTATTCGATTCACTTTTAAGAAATTACCGATTAATCGATTCACCGACTTATCGATTAATATTTCAGAAAATATCGAAAATCGATTATTTCAATTAATCGATTATTCAGTTATTTACTAAAATATTAAGCGTTTAATCGATTATTCAATTTCTTGCCCACCCGTACCGACAACTTTACAACAGATACAGTTTTTAAAATTCCAATTTAATAATGCGTTGCGTTAAGGGTAATTTAAATGACATAAAACCATTTGAAAATACTTTCAGTACAACATATGAAGCAAAAAACAGAGAGACGTAAATGCTCAAACAAGGCAGCAGCAGGGAAAACAGCGTTACAAATTTCGCCAATAAGGGATCCTCATTTCGACGTGCCATTTTCTGATAATCTGGCTTCACTTGTTGCACAATTAGGTATAACACTAACACATAACCTCAACAGAGTGTTAGCACGTTAGCAGTATAGTACAGTCTTTATCTTTTTATTATGTATTTGGTCAAAATTAAATGATAATAAGAAGGATCACTCTCCGCGGCGGCATGTCAGCGGTGTGTCTTCTTCCCCGCGCGAAAACTATCAGAATATCGGCAGGCCATGATACAAATAAAACAATCATGTTGGTAGTGGCAGGCGACCTTTGACGCGGCGGCCATATACCAGCTCATCATTTTGAAAGTATATTTGTATTCGGAAATATTATGGTGAAATCATTAACACAAAATCAAAATCTTTTAAATATTAGTTATTACACACCTTGAGTATTGTTATCAATAATAACTAATTAAAAACGTTAACAGATTTTTGAAACAGCCAGTTGAATACAAACTTTATCAAAATATTTATTTGGTGATAATTATATAAAAAACCATAACGTAAGTTTGACAGGGCGCTACAAACAATTCAAAAGATATCAATTGTGTTTTTCCAAAGTCAACTAGAGTATTAGAGTGCTATAAAAAAATTCGTCAAAAATTTGATTAAATATACCGCAAACGAAAATATCGTTTCTGGCCAGCTTTTATTTAAATTCAACCTGTGTGCGGCGAAGTTCGCCGATCGTTACCAGATAACGAAGAAAATAAACGACGATTCCTTTGTAGCGCTCTCTGGCCATTGAGTGGGCCTTCTTATAGTTAGTTAATATTTGCTGGTACAGCATTAAGCTGTGTCGGTATTATGATGCATGCTGCATGGCAGTTTAGCAATATTATTAACAATTTATTTGAAATTGACTTTACTACAAGACTAAAACTTCATAGTTTTTCCAAGCATAAAAGTTATTTATACTGTTGGTAATAAAAATTATAAAAGCAATTTCTCAAAAATGTGTATAGTAGATAGCTACATTAAATTTGAAAGTGGTTAGGTATTTTCTCGAAAGATGATATTTCATTTACATTTCAATATTTTCTTTTTTTTAGAACTGGATGCAACAAGTTCCAAAATCCTTGTAAAATCTGTCAGATTCAAGTGCTGTGCGAAATTTGTTTAAGGATATGCCCTCTGTTACCGCAGATTTTATAGTGTCACAGATACGGTGGTTTAGAAGCAAATCAGCAAAAGGGAGACGGTGGACTTTTGATGCTGTTCTAACTATATTTAAACGAAGTCCGAGATGCTACAAACTGCTGCGATCCTTTGTTGCATTCTCACATTAAATGTCATTTGTGAAATACATAACACTTTTGTTATTGTTTATGTCATCGTTCTTTAAAATATGCATCAAATAAACTTGTTTTTATTATGTACTTTTAGATTCTTCCGTAACTTTTACAAAAAATATAACTCAAATAAACATTTTGACCATTTACTTATATTTCTGCTGTAAACTAGATTTTCATTAGAGTTCTGTTAATTTGATTTGTTAAAAATATATAGAATATTGTCAATAATAAAATACACCAACAAATATATGTACTTACTTTACATCCCTAGGTTGGTGCTTAATTATATAATAAAAACATTAATAAATAATTTTTGCGATTTCTATTGGAAGAGTTAGTTGTGCACTGAGTATTTTTCATTAATCAACATCAGTAAACAGAGATGTAAATACACTCAGTGCACACTAACTCTTCCAATAGAAATCGCTATTTAATAAAGTAACATAAAATGCAATTATTTCAAATTTTTGCGGTAAATTCCCTAGCGCCATCTACGTTCCACCTTTCACCATGCGAGACAAAGACGGAGAATAGAATGGAATATTATTTTGACACATAGTTGGGTGTCTCATTGTTGTCTCTGTGCATACATTATAAAACCAGGGAAGGAACTTCATCGCGCGCAATCGGAACTAGCATGGTACGCCATGCGACGGGACCGCGAATGCGTTCTCCCCTTATAGCTCGCAGCAACTGTTCGTTACTCTAATTAGTTCGCATTCAGAAATAACAACATTTACAAATACAATAAATGACTCTACGGCACTAACGTTAATAGTTAATAGCGCAATTCTAATGCAATTGTTGACATTTATAAATATTTCGTACAACAATAGTCCGTCCGTCTATAGTTCATACATTTCACTCGTTTATTCTTATCAATGCATTGCGTGGCATAGTTCGCGCTATAACTATAGACGAATATAATTAGTTCTTAGTAAGAAATATCTCGACGGCCGCACATCCATAATACAATAATTAGTTTTAGTTCAGCTACATGTGATATATTTTATGTGTTACATTTTAACAATCCTTGAATTCAATTAAGTTCTGATAAGTCTGAAGCATTACGTTTAAATGGCTGGCGAACCCTTTTAAATTTAATCCTAATGTCATCCACCTTTTACCTTGTTTGCACATTATTTTCGTACAGTTTTACAGCTATCACACAAAATAATTAAAAGTTATGTGAATTATTTGACACCAATATAAGCGGATTCCATATAACGAGCAAGTTTTAGGCTCTTTAAAGAAATGTAGAAAATGTAGTATATTTGCAAAATTCTACTAAACGAGAAAATTTTAAAAATTAATAAAAAAACATTAATTTATACTTGTTAGTAAAATTGTACATGGTCATCCAACAAGAACTAAACAGATCCATTTTTTTAACACAACTTGTATTTAAAAAAATCGAAAATATCCGTCCTATGTATTTTTTCCGTAGAATCTAAAATTGCCATTTAAAAACTGTTTTAGTTAAAAAAAAAGAACTGTGATATAAAATTTTATTTTATTAAATGGAATACCCAGTAGGGACACCCAATATATTCAGAAACCTTTTCAATTCAGCTTAAAATTCCATACATATCATATGTGTAAACTCTTTTGTTTTCTAGATATTGATATGCAAAAACGTTGATATGCAATTTTTTTTTTCTTCAAACGTCAGTAAATCCGTCATTACTCGACTGTGTAGTTTCGTTTTTCCTCCGCCGGAGCTTTACTTTTCACTTTTCCGCCGGCGCGGCGGAGGTAAAAGTGTAATCATAGCAACATAGATACAATACAAACAAACATCAAAATAAGCGTCAACAACTCAAGAGTTATTAAATTAAAATTTGTATTTATCACTCACTGTGTGACTGCATTTCTAAAAATCACTAATTTATGAACAAATTGGTTATTATTTAATCGAACTTACTCAATAACTGCTTATCAATATGGAATTAAAACGCAATCGAAGACGCAATTTTAAAAATATAATTATTGTTGACAGTGTCCACTGACAGCTTTATGTTACATTACTATAGCAACAACCTGAGCCTATTCACCGACACCGCACCGGTCTAAGCCGCCTTGCGAACCCACTTATCTTTAATAATAATTATTATTACTATTAAAAAGAGACTTTTTGCATTAATTTGTCGACATTTGAAGAAAAAACAGCATATTTTATTTGGAGGAAAAGTTACTTTTCACAAAAGTATTACTTTTCCTCCATATAAAATAATATACTATTGTTTAAGTTTTTAATTGTATATCAACTGGCACTAACTTTTGGTTTACCTATACCTACTTCCGTTTCAGCCAAAAGTGGATGTCAGACGATGGATAATAATTAAAACCTAAGACAGGAAAGTGCAATCCGTTTTGACCAAAGTTGAACCGTTGGATTTTACAGTTATTCACAATATGGAAAATTCGCATGCCAATATCTCGAAAGCAAAGAATTTAGGAATATGATGAAATATCAAATATGTATAGAATCTCAAGCAAAATTTTTAATTTTAAGAATATACAATACATGGTGTCCCATTTTAAAAATTACTATTTTATGTTATAGTTTTTTTGGCTTAAGGCTCCTACACACGCTCAGTCTTACCTTGATATTTGGTTGCACAGTTTAAGTGTATTAAGGAAGATATGCCTTGATATCTTCGTTGCTTCCACACGTTCTTGTTTTACTATGTGCTTTTGTTCAGTTTTCGGCTCAGTTTCCAAAAGGCATTTAATAATGAATTAAGATAATGTAATTGCCGTAGCCTTAGAGCTATCTTTAAAAAAGAAAAATAAACGTAAACACAGATCCAAATGGGCAAAGTCATGGCTTCTTAAAAGAAGCAAATTTACTCATATGAACTTATTAAGCGCGAATTGAGATTGGAACCCACAGATTGGAATAATTATCTTCGAATGAATGAAGCTACTTATTTCAAACTTCTACATATGGTGCCTCCACTTATTAAGCACTCAGACACAGTAATGAGGGATGCTATCAGTCCACATGAGCGATTAAGCGCTACTTTACGTTTTCTGGCTACTGGCAGAAGTTATGAAGATTTAAAATGTTCAACAGTAATTTCATCTTAGGCTCTATCACGAATCATACCAGAAACGTGCCCTGCTTTATAAAAAGTCCTGAAAAACATATTTGAAGGTAAATTCCATTTTTTTTTATTTACTTTATTAATTAAGAGGAATATTGGAAAAGAAATAAATGTTGTAGTGTAAAAATGTTTTCACAAAAATTCCCAGAACTTACAACTAATTAGGGTAGGTACAAATAACACACCTATTTTAGAAATAATAATTTATATCTTAACTTATGGGGGAGTATAAACATTTTGAAGAGTTATGGTCTACAGTAAAAGTATGAAAGTATTGTGAGGCATTTGCTTGTTGAGAACTTGAATAAGTAATCTGGGAAATACTCTGCATTGGTATCGAGATTAGTATATTGTGTTGATGGTAAAACGGAATAAACTGTTGTTTGATTTGTTGGGTTAGTTCGCGTTTGTTCCACTCGGTTATCAGTTTTGCTTGATATTGAAGAACTTCTGTTTAAATATCCTAGTTTAGCTTCGAAAATCGCATCATTAGATATTTTTTGACAAAAAATTGCTTGACCTCAATTCTTTCGCGACATATTGTCCAAAAGATGAGTATTTTGCGGAGTTCGAGGCTTTTAAATTTTGTGCCACTAGCCCTAAAACTTCATCTGAGTTATCCTGATTTGACTTCCGGCTTTTGATTGTAGAGTGTTTTGAAAATTGTTTCATTTTAAGGTGTCTATTTCGAATTGTTTTTGCAAGATAGTAAATCTACAAATTTTTCAGAATAATGAGAGGCCCAGCACTGAAACTGTTTTATTTTTAGTTTCCGAAAACAGAAGGAGAATGGAGAGGATTTTAACAAAATGTAGCAATTTCCAAACTACTTAGGTGTTATCGATGCACGTTCACATTACCCCACCAGCAGGGAGCGGCTCATACTTTTGGAATCATAAGAAGGGCAACAGTGTGGTGCTTTTGGCAATTGGGGACAAATGGAAGAGTTTCTGATGTGGGGGGTATTGAAAACACACCTTTTTTGAAAAAAACTGATAAACAATACACTTCATAAACCTTCAATAAACAACGAAAATAAGCTTCCATGCGTATTTATAGGGGATTAAGCGTTTGCGCTACGTTCTGATTTTCTGAGACCGTTTAACCAAAAAGAATTGAATTTGGAATGAAG
Organism: Pissodes strobi; assembly: GCA_016904865.1. Classification (NCBI taxonomy): domain Eukaryota; kingdom Metazoa; phylum Arthropoda; class Insecta; order Coleoptera; family Curculionidae; genus Pissodes; species Pissodes strobi. Next base: position 9,248 of record JAEQML010058252.1, on the reverse strand, counting down.
AATATATAAATATCGTCTCGTAGAGTAATCGAAAATGTTTTTGGGATAATGTCTTCTCGTTTTAGAATTTTTCATACATCTATCAATTTAAATTAGAAAGTATTGAAGAGGTCGTAATGCCCTGTTGTGTGCTGCATAATTTTTTACGAAGAAAGTGTTCAACTTCTTATATCTTACCACACGGCTTAGACGAAGAGAATTTTGGAAATGGGGAAGTCAGACTTGGTCAGAGAGCTGATCCCGTAGCATTTGATGATTTATAAACAGCGAAAAATGTTCGAGACAATTTTCTGCGGTTGCATGGCAAAATAATTTTGTAAATGGCAACAATTACTTTGAATAAATATATAAAATGATAAAATGATGGATGTGCTATCGTGTCGAAAAAAAAATCGTACCTAACATCTCTTAGACATAAACAAAAATTTTACAGTTTTTGTAAATTCGTAGTCTAGGCACCGAACATTAACAATAGACTAGAAGGTTCACTCTAAGCCCCGCCCCTAGTATTTCCTTCCTTGCCCCGTCGCGGAACCTGATGAAATGCTACTTAACCGCTCAGGCCTCGTGCCACGTTTCACCCCGTCTCGTCTGGTCTAATGTCTGGCGTCTCGCCTTTGTAAGCGCTACATCAAAAGTGCCGACTGAGAGTGGACCTTCTAGTCTCTTGTTAACGTTTGGTGGTCTATATAGGAGACAAAGTATAATATTGTACTAGTCTCTTTTTCGGCCCTAGGGTTCAGGAATCCTCGTCGATATTTGATGTACTTTTCCATCAAAAAAAGTATATGATCGAAGTACCATAAAGGCGGCTTATAGATATCTTCCTCTCCAGCACCAAGGGCCCGAGTACCAGATAAATAAAAAAATACCGACAGAAGAGCGACCTCAATTAAACCCGGTATTATCTTTGATCCATGCATCATAAGGTTAAAAATACTTGCCTGACTTTTTGCGTTTCGGATGCCTTCACTTTTTTTTTAACTCCTTTCGAAAACAGCTACTGAGTTAATTTTTTTTATTACAGTATCTTTGCTTGCTGTGTTATCTTTTTCTCTCAGTTTGTCACATAATACCTCATAAGCTGCAGCTTTTTTGTTGCGAATTACTATAATCATTAGATTTTATTTTCCATAAACATGTATTATCTCTATATAATTTGAATAAATTCCAGAATAAATTTGTGCGAATAGTTTCGCAAATCCGCAATAGTCAAAAAATCGGCTAAGCTTCACACACACAGAATAAACTATAAAATGCTAAACTCACGAGTCGACACAAAGCTAGCTAAATTAGACGGTACCTGAGGTATATAAGAGGTATCGTACCTCCTATACACCTTCGAGCTTGTCTTCGAGCCAGTTGGCTTGCATATCAAATTTCAAGCGCGATTTGAAATATTTCGAGCCAACCTTTTGAACTTTACATGCACGAAAACTATTAACACGTTCCGTAACTGTGTAACCAAGTATCAAGGTAAGACTGAGCGTGTGTGGGGGCCTTTTTAGGTTAAGCGGCATTAGAAATGGCAATTTTAGATTCCACGGAAAAAATACATACCATGGCTATTTTGAATTATTTCAAAAATACAGGTAAAGCAAGTTGCGCAGTTTTCGTTATACGTCCCTGTACAATTTTCCTAACACGTATAAATTAACATATTCTATCATCTGTTTTTAATATTTACAGGTTGTATTAATTTTTGTAAATGTACTAAATATTGACAAAATTCTTAATAGAGCCTAAGAGTAAAGTAGGAATATTATTATAATTTCCTCTTTATATGAAATCTGCCCATCTTAGAGTTATATAATCATTTTCTTCTAATGCTTTTGTCTGGTAAATATAAAACTAAAGAAAATGTTATCGTAGTAACATTTTCTTTGGTTAAACTGTGCTGACTAGAACAATAACAGCCTAGCCGGCATTAATTAATCCTTTTTTAAGAATATTTGTCAGCTATTATAATATCATTTGGTAATATCAAATATGTGCATTAATTCACGACACCTGTACAATATTTTAAATATATTAGTTTCCACATTTATTATTGCCTGAAAAATAACACTAAAGATCGCTTTTGTATATTCTTGCATTTGGTTTCATCATGTAGGCACAATTTGTACAATTTGCTAGAACCTTCAATAATATATTCTCGCCTGGGATTCATGTTTGACATTGAGAACAATTATTTGCAACTGGCTAAGTGTTGTACAAATTTACTAGCGTATATAAAACGAAGTGTTCCAAAAGTTTATAAATATTTCCGCATACAATTTGGTAAATTTACTAAGTTCTGTAAAATTTTTAAAACTTGTATAGAACTACTCGGTTCTTATAACTCCTTTTTTATATGAAATCCGCCTATATTTCTATAAAATTATTGTAACTATACTTGAATTATCTATCTACGGAACGAATCAATGGCTTTTCCTCCTTATTATTGATACTTTTTTGTTTCTTAAGAAGTATTCTAAAACTATAAGTATTTTCGCGCACAATTTTGTAACTTTACTAAATTCTGTACTATTTTTAAAACGGTTTGAAAGTTGAATAGAACTACTTGATTCTTAAAAAAAAATGTTTAACATGAAATCCGCCTATATTTCAGGAAAATTAATGCAACTATACTCTTGAATTATCTATCTGCGGAACGAATGAATGAATTATTATTGTTACTTTTTTTGCTTCTTACACGACAAAAGTACATATTATTTTCCAGTCCTTATATTTTAATTTGACAATATAATTATTCATTTATTTCTGGGATACTTGATACGTTTTATTCAGTCAATGGCATCTGTATGCAGTCAGCACATTCTAATTCAGTACAATCTTTTAAATATGCGTTCCAGTACATATTTATTGTCTAAAAAATAATACTTGATTTACTATCTTTTAATATTCTTGGTTTTGCTAGTTTTTATTGGCACAATTTGTACAATGTTTCTAAACACTTTAGTACAACTACTTCAACCCTTGATTTAATGTTTTGATATTTAGTGCAATTTGCAACTGTATATATTGTACAATTTTACGTATGCGTATAAATCAAGATATTCTAAAGCTTTATAAATATTTTCATAATAAGTAACATTTTGAGAATATATTACCCTTTGTGCAATTTTACTAACACTTAAAAATTAATGTATTCCCATTCATTCTGGCGAAAGTACATCCACCCCACGGTTCCGTTATGGGGCTTAATTAAACCAATAGGAATGCACAAAAGTGACAGTTAATGGTTGGAGCGAGATGCAATTTATGAAATTTGAAAAATGTAAATACAAAGCCAGGAACTTTTTCTGCTAGATTAGAACTGATTTTGGGCATGTCTTGAGCTAGTTTGGGCAGGATACAAATAATATCGAGTAGTCACTCAGCAATTGCATCAAACGCAAAAGCCGCCGCACACCTGCCGAACGGTATAAAGGTCTATTAATGCTAGACCGAGGACGACACGAGGGAGGCGAGCCCGTGTCGAGTCATAAGAAGAGAGTGCCGTCCGAGTTTAGTATTCACACACACACACCGGCGCGTGCGAATACTAAACTCGGACGGCAACCTGTTCTTAATGACTCGGTACGAGCTCGCCTCGTGTCGTCCTCGGTCTAGTATGAATAGACCTTTAATCAGCGAGCAGTCTGTCGGGAGAGATTCAAAAAGTATTCGCTGCTGCAAAATTATTTCCTCGGTTATTATTTCGAGGCGACCCGACAGTACACAATCTCAGGGCATTTGCACACTGACTGTATACTGTCCCTGCAACTGCTGCAGGTCACGAACCAGATTGATTCGGATGCGCTCCGATGTCAAACACTGTCGGCGGAATTGAAAATTTATCTCCAGTGAACCTACCGTATATTTATATACAGGGTGCTACAAATTCGTTTCTTTGTATGTGTATCTCGAAAACCGTAAGAGCTACGAGGTCGGGTGAATTGGGGCAAAGTTGCGCAATTTAAGGGTGATTAACATGCTGTCTAGAAATTTAGAAAATTCCGTCTACTTCCGGAGATATCCGGAAAAAACCGAAAATCATCTATTTTATTTTTATTTTTTCCTGCCTTTGTTTGAACAGATAAAGTAAAATAAATGTCTCAGTCTTATTGCCACTTTTTCTCCTCTATAAGCTGGCGTTATCAAATTTTATATCCGACGTTTCGCTTTCGGGCCTCCTTCATCAACTTCATTTTTTTAAATTCGGACCTGGCATTTTTATCTAGTTTTTAAAAAGCCTTTGGTCTCCTAAAACCAACGATGTATCGCACTTATCAATAAATCAACAAATCTAGATTTTTTCCATAAGAGATAATGTGTTAGACAGAGATGGGGCGATCTTTTCTGACCCGATTTCACTTATGACAATATTTGTTACCACTATCGGACAAGTGTGATACATCGTGGGTTTTGGGAGACCATAGGCTTTTTAAAAATTAGATAAAAAATCCAGTTCCGTATTTAAAAAAATTAAGTTGTTGAAGGGGGCCCGAAAGCGAAACGTCGAATTTAAAATTTGATAACGCCAGCTTATAGAGGAGAAAAAGTGGCAATAAGACTGAGACATTTATTTTACTTCATCTCTTCAAACAAAGGCAGGAAAAAATAAAAATAAAATTGATGATTTTCGATTTTTTACGGATATCTCCGAAAGTAGACGGAATTTTCTAAATTTCTCGACGGCATGTCAATCACCCTTAAGTAGCGCAACTTTGCCCCAATTTAACCGACCTCGTATCTCTTACGGTTTTCGAGATACCCATACAAAGAAACGAATTTGTAGCACCCTGTATACCCTGATTTGTGTTAGTTTTAGTTGGTTGCCCCCCGAAACGAGCGGAGGGTCATGCTTTTTCTCTCGCTTATCTAGCTTCGCCCATTAACTGTCACTCTTATGCATTCCTATTGCTTTAGTTAGGATACATAACGGAACTGTGGGGTGGATATACTCCCCTTATATTCTTAGTATTTTTACATTTAGTACATTTTTTTTAAATGCATTACCTGTTGTACAATTAATAAAAGAGTCGAAAGACTAATAGAACTCTACTCTATTCTTATAATTCTCTTCTTATATAGATTTCCCCCATATTTGTGTAATTTTAATTAAATTACCTATCTTCGGAAATATATTATAACCTTATTACTGTTACTTTTCTTGGTTCTTACATGGCAAAACTTCCGATTCATGATAAATGCCATTATCATTGTTTTAAGATCATTTACACAAATACAGCACTATGTAAAAATCGACATCTCCTATTGGTCGATACGCATGGCCCTCCGCTCGCTTCGCTCGCTACGGAGGCTCAAGGATAGGAAACAAACTAGGTGCTAACCGAAGACATACCCAAAATCAAGAAAATAAACTGTTTAGAAACATAATCTTAAAAAAAAAGTTAAAAAAAGCAGCGGGGTTTGAACCTCTCAACCACGAGAGCTCTTGCCACAAATTGAATGCATCACGAAGACATATTGTAGTACGAGATGGATCGACCAATAGGAGAGGTCGATTTTTTACAAAGTGCTCTATTTGTGTAAAGGATCTTAAGGCGCATTATCATATAGAGGTTCTTTTATTTCGTGGTACATTATAATTCAACCAACACATATTTTGCTACATTATCTCTTTTCAGTAGTGGTGTAGTGCAGAATAAGTTCCCTGAATAACTAAGAAACATTTTTGTCTAGTCACAGCAGAGCACTCACAGCTCTCAGTTGACTCATGTCTTTTTTTAAGATTATGTCTGTAAAAGGCTCTTTTCTTTATTTTAGGCATGCCTTAGGTTAGTTTAATGACGGGCGAAGCGAGCGGAGTGCCATGCGTGAAATGAAATAATAGTCAACGTTTCATTGGCCCCATTCGTTGCCGTGTTGCGGCTAGACACAAGTCTAAGATCGTGTCATAACTATGCTAATATATTACCAGTTTGGACTCATATTAAAACTGGTGGCGCTCCGGTATACTGACATCAGACTTTCGTCTTCTTAATTAATAACGGTTCTTCTCTTTACTGAATTAGGGACGTCCTCCTTGATTGAATTTTTCATAAAAATTCAAGTTTTAGCTAAAATGAGCTCGTGGCAATTCTTATAAATATGATCTAATTGATTTATAAAAACCTTACGCTTTTTCTGCATACTAAATGGCTGTAAAAATGTAAATGTAAAAATAAAAATAGAAAAGCTTCAAAATAATTTAATTCTAAAAGTCATTTAAAGGCTACGTGTGTAATCTCACAGACAAACGCATCAAATCGTCAATTACAGGTAATGACAGAAAAAATCAAGCATTCATAGTTAACAGAAAATTCATATTTGACAGAAAAAATTTCAATTAATACTACATAAAAAGTGTCAATTTTAGATAATTGGCAGACAAAAGTGAAAAAGATCGATAAAGACATGAAAAAGTGTCAATAATTGACAGACAAAGTGATCAGTTATAGATATGATTGATATTTAGCAGAAAATCTATAATAGACAAAAAGCCTGTCAATCACTTAATTGACATAAAAGAGTGATAGTTTAGATTAGTGCCAATTATGGATAATTGACTGACGAAAGTTCCAAGATACATAATTGGAAGAAAGTGTGCAAATTTTAGATAATTGACATTATCAAATTGTGAATGTTTATAATTGTATACATAACTAAGAGACAAATGGATCAACTATAGACATAAGTGATATTTAACAGAAAGGCCATAATAGACAGAAAAAGTTCCAACCATTTAATTGCCATAAAATTGCAAATTTTAGATAATTTACAGAAAAAGTGATAGTTTGGGTTAGCTATAAAGGATTGACAGATAAAAGTTTCAGTTATCCATAATTGGGCGAAAATTTGCCAATTCTAGACAACTGACAAAAAAAACTGACAATTATACATACTATGTTGGGGTTTGGAACCTTCGGCAAACGAAGTTTCATCCACAATACAGAAACAGAATTATTGCACTCGACGCGCGTTTCGCTAACCATGTTAGCATCATCTGGAGATGATTAAAACTGTTATAAAAAGTTTGAATCATCTCCTGAGGATGCTAACATGGCTAGCGAAGTTCGCGTCAAGTGCAATAAATCTGTTTCGATATTGTGTATGAAACTCCGTTTTAGTTATACATAAACAACATGAAGGAGTATCAATTATGCATAATTGACAGATAAAAGGGTCAACTATAGATATAAATGATATTTAACAGAAAATCTATAATTGAAAAAACGGTGTTAACCACTTAATTCACATAAAATTGCAAATTTAAGTAATTTACAGAAAAGGTGATAGCGAGGGTGATAGTTTGGGCTTGAGTCAGTTATGGATAATTGATAGACAAATACAGATAAAAGACATGAAAAAGTATCACTTATGCATAATTGACAGACAAAAGTGTCAATTATAAACGAGATTATAAATATAGTTAACATTTAGCAGAAAATCCATAATAGACCGAAAAAGTGTCAATCATTTAAATGACATAACAATTGAAAATTTTAGACAATTTACAGAATAAACGATAATAAAATTTAGGTCCCAATTGTGGATAATTGACAGTCAAAAGTGTCAAGTATCCGTGATTGGACAAAAAGTGTCAACTATAGAGGATTGACAGGAAAAAGTGTCAATTATAGATAACGGGCATAATAAATTGACAATAATATATTTGCCTAAAAAAGAGTCAATCATCTAAAATTGACAGAGGAACAGGTATCGGTTATTCATAATATTCAACAATGAAATTGTCAATTATCAATAATTGACAGAAAACAGTGTCAATCATATTATTAATATTTATATTGGTCCTTCTACACCTTCATAGTAAAGTAATTGGTTACTTTTTAAAAGTGTCTTTCACAGCTCTGCGGCGAAAAATATAAAATTTTTATCCTCGTCCCCTCCTCACAGATAAAATAACAATTAATAACTCTACCTATGCGGTTCTAATCTGTTCTAATATTATCAAAGTCGTCTTCTTTTTGATCATTGTCGGACGATATTAACTGAACAGTCGACGCGACACGTCTAGGGAGGGTCAACTGAATTCCTTTGAAAAACAAATATTGCAAATAAAAGAGAACTCCTATGGCTGTAATTATCAAGGAAATTAAAGTAAACACAGCAACATCGGCGCCTCTTATGGATTCGGCCGTGTCCTCGACGTATACGTCGTGTATGCGCTTATATGTCGATTTGGTGAGCGGTTTATCTACGCATTTGGCCGACCCGACAACTCTCTCGTATAGGACATATTTGAAGTTGTCTTCCGCGAAGGTCTCTTCCATTTCTCGCTCCAGCTCGCATGACAATTGGTTGTCTTCGAGCCTTAAATAGGCCAAACTGGGCATTCTCGATATCATTGCTGTATAATCCAAATCGGCAATGCGGTTATGGGATAGATCCAAGCTGTGAAGGTTTTGAAGGGAAAATACGCCCGTTATCAGAACATCCTCTATTACGTTATGGGAGCAGTTTAACGATCTGAGCTGAGGCAGTCCGGAAAGCCGTCCGGTCCTAATCTGTCCTAAATAATTAAAGGCGAGGTCGAGCGTGTGCAAATTATACATGCTCTCAAATAGAGTGTCGCTCAATTCGCTTATATTGTTATATTGTAAATATAATTGTTCCAACGCCTCCAGGTGCGAAGCGTTGAACCATAATTTTTGAATTTTGTTTTTGGCCATGGACAGTTTTTCCAGCTGATTCCCGGGCGTCATCGAGATGTTAGTCTGGTCGACCAGCAGATTCTCGGATAGATCTAATTCCATGAGACTCATCAAAGGATAAAATTCCATCCCAAACAGGTGATGGATGCTGTTGTGCTGCAAGTGTAGGGCCTGCAAAGCCGTCAGATTTTCCAGAGACTGATTAAGGGCCGATATATAGTTATGACTCAAATCGAGATTCCTCAGTTTCGTCAGGCCGTTAAACGCTTTCAGGTCGATAACTCGAATTTGATTCTCGCTTATATTCAGATAGGTTAATTCACTTAGTTCTGAAAATCCGGACTCCGACAATATGGCTATTTCATTCCTTGATAGTTCCAAGGAACCTATCTTTTTGGTTCCGGTAAAGGTACCTAAAAAAAATGGTCCATTAACACGAATGCGGTTCGACAGCGCAGAAACGCTCATTTTTATGTTTGACACTTTTTCTGCCAATTTTATATAATTGGCACCCTTTTTGACAGTTTTATATAGTTGACACATAATAATTGCCTTTTAATGTAAATTATATATAAATGACAATTT